>BGPR01007210.1:45525-73043 GCA_013235015.1 Araneus ventricosus | reverse complement strand
GAAACATACAACCACAACGAATATTTGAGTGACAAAATCCTCAATTGAGTCCGTCCGAAAGGTATTTGTTCCTCAAAGCGTCATTTAGTTCATACCAGTGGCGAATACGGGGGGGCTCCCCCCCCCCAAATAACCCAGAATTCTTGATTTTATTTAAAATCGCTATAACTTGCTTGTTGTTAATTTCCATTTTTAAACAAAAATAATAAATTGACAACACTGCTTTCTGGATTAACAGGCTCGAAAAGTTTTCTACTTTTCTAGTCATTCCAGTTGTAACGTTGAAGATATTTTTTGGCTAGTTATTTCACTGTATTTTTTATTAAATTATCGAAAGTATTGTCGTGTTCTTTATGATTCTTAACGTCAGGTGAGTAAAGTCTACAAAGTTGAAGTGTTTTGGTTTACATAAGCCATAAGGTTTGACATTCGTCACGACGATACAAGAATTTTATGACCTCAGCCCCTCCCCCCTAGTCCCAAATCCTGGATTCGCCACTGGTTCATACATTCCTTCACAAAACATTTTGTAAAGGAATTGTTTATAATATGCTCTACTACACCTTAAAGTTTCTCTCATGAATTCTGAAACATCCTGTAGATAATATCATACACTGTGAGAATGAAAAAAAAAATTATCTCAGCCAATCCATTCCCTCGCTACCTTCTTTCCTCCTCCTAAATTGTTTTTTTTTCCACCATTTAATTTGGTTAATCGAGAGAAAGCAAAAATTCATCATAAACTCATTCATAAATTTGCAGCACTGTGTGTCTGTAAAAGCATGGTCATCGTTATCTAAGCTGTGCTCGAAATAACAAGCTCCGCCTGCCAAAAGTCCTCCTACAACTCCGATACCAAAAATCGCTTCACTATTTGATACATACCTATAATCTTTGCGTAAATATCAGAGACTGAGTTTCATTCATTTAGCCCATTGCGTTTGAATTATTGCATTTATAAATACACAAATAAACAGATATATCCAAAAATTTAATGCAGATACTAATAATAAAAACATATTCCAACTTGCATTTATCTGGCTCGATGCTGTTTTGACGGACGTACTTCCTTTTGATGGACGTTCAAAATTTGCAGATATCTAAGCTATTGTTGCCCAATATATTACCAAATTTCAACCATCTACTTTCTTGTCTTTTTGAGTTATTCACAGATAAACCTAATTCCAAACTTTTTTTCAGAATCAGGGACGTCTGAAACGTGGAGATCCATTAAAGTCTTGAGGTAGAATACTTTGACGACTACAGCAGTTTCTCTTTTTACAGAGGCTGTTCGCACATTTTTAGACGATTTTTATGGTATTTACAGAACTATTCTACATAATTTGTTTGTGATTTAAATGTTCGATTTGATCATCCTTATTCTTAACAATCTTTCTACAATCGTAATTTCCACGACAATAATGCCCTTTTGTAGTATCGGAAGATCTATTTTGTCTTATTCCTCTCTAACAGCTTTTCAAAGTCCACAAAGGGTTGTAGGTCGACGTTTGGATAATGCGTTTTAAAAATCCAAAAGCGCAAAATTCCATGGGTACTAACATCAATTGATTTAGTTGGAATATCATTGAAGGGCATAGTCTTATATAATACCAATTTCTTGTTCTATTTTTCTCAGAAATTACTAGTTGATCTTGATGTGTGGTTGCTTGCTTTCTCTTGGTGCAGTTCTACTGATTGATGGCATTGTGTGTAAAGAGATTTTATTTTATATTTGAATATTGGGGGTATAATATGTTCCTGATAATAAGTGGAATTGATCTTAACATATTTCTACACTCTCTTTACTTTTATTTTGCATTATATAAAAAAGCAACAATAATCATAAATCCCTTAGAAAAATTTTCCTTAGAACCATGTTTTAAGATTTTCTTTCCCTCTTTGATGATAATAAGCCGATCTTTTTTCTTTCAGTCATTTAAATAAACCCAATCTACACCTATTGTTACATTTTTTTCGACAAATGCTTTTCATAAAGAATTCAGCAGCGTGTTCTGCATTCAGCGATATGACGTCGAAAAAAACGAGGAACATTGTATTTTTTGTAATTTTTTAAATTCAAATCAGTATTAATAATTTTGTTTACAGTTCATACTGAGCATTTCAATTATTTTGCAGCAAATCTTTTACTTAGAGGGTTTTCTTGTAAGATTACAGATCTCACTTTTGCAATAGTCTAAGAACTGCGTTTTTACGTCGGATACGTATTTGAAACAATTATTCCACTTGAAACCAGACTTCGATGATTTTTTCCTTTCTTATTAACAAAATTACCTATCGTTGCGTAAGATGTCGAAAAACTATGGCTTTCACGACGTCTTTAAATAACTAAATAACTCTCTTCGGAAAGAGCAAAAGCAGAGCCTTCCATCTATCTCTGCTTTAAAAGCGCCATTTTGCATGTAACAAAACTTTTAGGTAGCAGACAGTATTTTATACTTCAAAAATGTAACTGTTGTAAATAAATTTTTCCATACAGACGATTTTTCCTACAGCAAAACAATACGTCTAAAATATGTGCGCCAGCTTCTGTATACTTCGTATACGAAAAGATAACAAGATACATATAAGATATTTATAAGCCCAATACATCTTTCAGTTTGCAAAGCATAGTAATGAAACATAAAACAGCACCACTGGATACAATTTTCCAACTATCTAGACTATTAAAATCCGCCTTATGTATGTATCTATCTATGTCCGGCTATTTTCTCACGAACCACTGTATCCTGAAACCAGCCGTAAGTACGAAAAGATGGAAAATAATCCAAGGAATCCATTTTGACTATTTAAATTCCGAAATTGCAATTGGTTAAAAAGATATTAATTAAAAACTTCATAATGATTTTGATTTCCTCGTGCTGCTATCTATTGACAACTTTGACATCCAAAGTTCTTGCATTTTTCGTTTATTGACAACTTTGGCATCCGAAATTCTTGAATTTTTTGTTTATTTATTTAACAAAACATGGTTTTTATAAAAGAATTTCTTTTTCTTGAATCTCTTCTTCATAAGTCATGTTATATGTTATAAGTCATGTGCTGCCATCTATTGATTCATTTTAAAAGGAACTTCTGACATTTTTAAAATTTTACAGTAGGAGAAAAAAACAAATGGGCTGTAAACAACATCGAAATTAGGGTCGAAGATATCTCTAATGTGTTTCATAGTTGAAAATGAACCTATGGACAAAAATCAAAAAATATTAAAATTTTTAATTTTTGAAAAAATTCAGATTTAATTTTTGCAAAAATGCCCTTTTAACATTAAACAACATAAAGAAATTCAGAATTTTAGGGAATAAATTATTATAAACCCAAGAATATCAAGGAAATTCAGATAAACTTCAAAATTAATTTATTTGCAAGTAAACTTAAACTTAAAAGATTCCAAATAAATTTAAAAGTTATTCGTTTTTAATTAAAATTCAGATTTAAGGAAAAAATTCAGGGAAAATGGTTATAAAGCCTAGAATATCATTGAAACTCAAATAAAAGTAAAAGTGCCTTTATTTGCAAAGAAATCTAAATTTGGAAAGCTACTGGTTTTTAAGTAAAATTTAGATTTAGAAAAATTCAGGGAAAAACATTTATAAATCAAGAGATATCAATTAAACTCAAATTAAATTCAAAATTTGTTTATTTGCAAATAAATTTAAATTTTAATAAAACAAAATACAATGTAAAATTTGTTTCTTTTTTAGTAAAATTCATGTTTAAAAACAAAAATTTATAAGAAAATAGTGTTGTAAATTAATTTTATGCCTCTTGAGGGTCAATTGAAGATCCTCTTCAGCGCATAAGTCCCCTTCTGACATCATACGGAAACTTGGACGATTTACTACAACATAACTGTGAATGGCAAAATTTCAGGTTTTGCACCAAACAATACAACAACATTCATAAATTCGAAAACGCAAAAAAAGTCATTTCAGTCGAGTCTGCAGAAGTCCTCTTTTAAAATCAAACGGTTCACATACTTGCATTTTTTTACTTTCTCGTATACGAAGAAAAAGAGAAAGTATTGTAATCGTCAAAAAATTCGAACTCGAGATTTTGACGAATCTCCACGTTTTAGACCTCCCTGAATCCGAAAAACACAATTTTGGAGTTATGTCTGTGTGTCTGTGAACACGATAACTCGGAAACTATTAGAGATAAAGGGATCAAATTTGGTATGTAGTCTTTAAACATAATTTGTAGGTTTCTATCAAATTTTGGACAAACTCCGTCAGCGGGAAGTCTGTCTGTATGTCCGCGGTCATGCGAACGCTATAATTCAAAAACTTGAATAGCTACATGGATAAAATTTCGTACACAGTTTTATCGTCATGAATGTAGGTCCGTATAAAATTTTGGGCCAAATCCGTCAAAAGGTTGACTGTCTGTCGGTCTGCATAAGCGCATCTCCAACGCGTCCGTTATCTCCACACGCATGCGTATTGGACGCGATCTTCTGTGCACGATGTTTATTGACTCCTGCTTGGCGCTTTTTTTTTCATCCGATTCTCCATACGCATGCGTACTTGGTAGCAATCTGTGCACGCGGAAGGATTGTCCTTGAGCGAAGAAAGAGTAGAAATCGGTATGCATTTAATCGGAACGCATCTCTTCGAGTTTGATTTTTTACCTAAATATTTTCTGATAATCATTGGATCCTGGGTTACAATAGGTTCGAATTTTTTTATCCACGCGGGGGGAGGGGAAAACAGCACCTTTTCAGAGAAGTCTACGAGAAAGTTTAGGGGAGACCACTCCCGCTGGTTTTTTATTTATTTAACGGAAGCTGGTATTTCTTTTTTAGCGAGCTTCTATGTGTGGATTTATTAACATAAAGATATAAAGAAATAATTTTCTTGCATTTTTGCTTTCTTTTTCTGTATTAAAGTGTTTAACTTAATAAGCGGAGGGTTTCCGAATCCATTGCTATACAATAGTATTCCATACTCGGTGACGAGTTGGCAGTACGCGGAATGCTACATGGTAAGGGAAGCGAGGGCAAGATGACGATGTTAACATCATCATTTCGTTCGTCCGCAATCTAATTTTCACGAAAAAATAAGGGCAAGCAATAAAAATGGGAATAGAACCAAAATTGCACAACGACTAATTCCAAACTTAAACAGAAAAAGTAAGGAAAAGAGTCCAAAAAGAGTTTTCTTATTTTGGTGGCTTTGTATATTTTTTTATGTATTTTAATATCTTCCCACTCCTGAAAGAAAGCATCGGTAAGAATACCGGAGTGTCTGCTACTTCAATTTCGATTGCTCTTCAAAAAAAAAAAAAAAAAACCGCGAACGCCTGATCTACCGATAGGGAAAGATGACTCCTTTTCTCGAGACAGAGGAGTTTTTTGTTTTTGTTTTTTGCGCGACAGAAATGCAGATATTGAATTCTTTGTTTAGAAGACTTGAGAAAGGAATGTGAAGATTGCGAAAGACATCTATCTGCCTCCGGCAGATGCATTTGGACGTGCTGGTTCCGAGATATTGAGTTCCGAGTAAGATATACCTTTCAGCAAGAGTAAATGACGCCGTGAAAATCATTGAAGGTATTCACTGAAGAATATTTTGTTCAAATCTTGCGGTGATTTGAAAATTAAAGCATGTGGAAGCAGTTTTAATCATAAGTTTGTGACTTTTTGATGCAAAAAAGGAGTCTCAAATCATGAAAATATGTTTCTTTTTCTAAGCTTTGCAATGAAATATTTTTGTGGGTTCGATGTCTTTCCAATAAACTTTGATAGACTATTAGGCCTTTAAAAAAAAATGGGGGTGAGAAAGATTTACTTATAAAAATAAATTTGTCTTTATCGTATGAACAGACCTTTGGGACGATTGTGAGTGTGGACCAGAACAATGACCTTTTCCCTCCTTTTCCATTTCTTCACATGCGCTGCGCGTGTCTTTGATGTTAGATTGTCGACTGGTAACAAAACTTTGTTCTTCTCTTTCGATCAGTGACTATCCAAATGTAAACAGGCTTATAGTATAAAACTGCTATTGAAATATTTGGTTACCACACCTTTCTGGTTACATGGATTCGAAACAGGTCAGGAAAAGTTTTTTACTTATTCTACTTCAAACACAAGATTCCGAGCATAGCACACTCTGAATGGGGAAAAAAATACCCTTACTTTGTTTTCTTTATTATAGTTGAAGTAAAATAAATTCCCCTAGAAATTCACTGGTTCTTCAAACAATATACAAATACAAATGTTTGCAGAAAAATTTCCCAATTATTAGTTTGAATCCATCTAAATAAAGTACTTAGCCCTTGAAAAAAATGGACTAGAATGGATTCCTTGTCTGTTTTTCGATAACCTCTGAGTTTATCTTTGTTCGTTTTTTTTTCTTGCTTTCTTTGTATGATATTGATTACTATTGTTCTTTGTTTTTTGTTTGCAGTTGCAATTGCGGGCTATCAAACATTGTCTAAAATTTATTTTTTAAATTTTGTTGTTTATAAATAAATTTTTTATTGCTTTTGTTTAAAGTTTAAGTTTAAAAACATTTTTATTTTTAAATTTATTCTAATTTTTCTAGTTGATTGTTTTTAAGAGCTAATGTTTACAGAGAGTACATTCAATAAATATAGCACTTTCGCGATAGCCAGTCTAGTTCTTTATTACCTAATATACCTGTAGTTTCTCCGTATGAAAATATTTTCATGTCTTTTATTAATTAAAAAAATAGCTATTTTTTAATTTTCACGAAACCTTTACTAAAACCTTCCTTATGCCGCGAGCAAAATTTAAACTTAGAACATAACAAAGGTTATTTATCACGTATCAAATCATCTGCTGCCGACAAGTGTGGTGTGAACTTCATATACTGTAGGGTCTTAGCTCAGCGATACTAAGCTATGAAGGACTCACCAGACAACACAGCCATATTAAGATATTAATTTTTTAATTAAAATTCTTGATTAAAGGAATTTCTACAGAATATACAAATTAATATCAATTCAAAACAACTCCGCTTACTCAGGACGAGATAGCATTAGACAAGTCAGAAATCAATCTGGATACAGTTCGCAGATTTTCACGAGTTCACTCGAGGTAATGCAGAAAGTTCTAAAAGTTCTACTCTAGGCGAGTATAAGTCGCCGCTCAGATTTCTATAGATAACCACTCACGGGTTATATCAAATTCCAAGAAGGTAATTCGTAGCGACGTAAGGCACGTCTAATTCAATCAGAGTTCCTAAAAACTTCTCACTCGAGACGAGCGATGATCAGCCAAAGGTTGGCTTAGGTTAACGGGGCAAGGCCCGGTACAGCAGCTTCTCAGCCGGAGAACTGCTTTTCCAAATTCTCGGTCACGAGAATTTAATCTCCGGTTCTTCAAACGAACCCTCTCTCGATCATCCTCAATCCCTCTATAGTTCCCGCTTAAAAACCCTCCTTGGGACCTGCCCTTTCTAGGCGGGGTCACAAGTTCAGCTCTTCATTTGTTGCAGAGGGGACCTTTTCTCCCAATGACAAAACTCTGTCTTTAATTCCTCAAAGGCATTGGCTCTAGGCGTACGCAATGCATTTTCCTGGCTACTTGTGTGTCCACTCGAGGTCCGGCGGCGGTGAGTTTCAAACGAAGACCCTTCGGGATGACGCAATCTGGGAAGGGCTTTGTCGGCGTCGGTCCCTTTCTTCGGCCGCTCTCTGCTAGCGAACTGGGAGGTCTCGTCACTTTTCGTGGGAAATTTCGTTGCTGCTTCTCACGATCTCACAATACGAGAAAGTGGAAATCTATCTTATATTAGCACTCGATAGAATGCTAACGCACACGTAAATAAATGTATTTTCTAAAAACACGTATAATGTCAAAAATATGTCATAATGCATAAAACACTCTTATCTTCAGAAGTTTCATTTTTATTTACAATGAGAATATTAGTAGCACCAAACAATTTTTAAGTCTTGTAGCTTCTCGAAAAATATAGACTGTATGTACCAAATGATTTTTAAAAAGCACCGGAAGCTATTTTTTCTCTTAAGTTATTAATAATGTTTAAAGAATGATACAAAATTTAATTAAGCATAGCTAGTGAGAATTCGAAGGCAATAAAATGGTTTAAAATATCTATAAAATTTCACGAAACCTACTCCTACCTCACAGTATATGTGAGCAAAATTTGAAAAAGATTTATTCAATAGTTCCGATTTCCAAATGAGTACAAACTATTTATGATTCTTTACTTTGAATTACACAGATTTAATTATTTTGAGCTAGAAATCGTGTTTTTTAAAACTAATCTTCACAACGGATAGGCAAATCAAATGTTTCTCGCCCATCAACGCAGGAGATAAAAGTCCCTACGGACCTATGAACTCAAAAAGAAACTCGTTACACTAAATCAAACTAAGGAACTGATTAATACATAAAAGCTCCAGTTCATCGCCTCGTGATATTCCAAGAGTGAAGAATTGACCAATCACGGCAGCTAATGCGTGTTTCTTGAGTCTTGGTCTCTTGTGATGACTTTCCTGATTGGGTAATTCTTCATTCTGGCAGGAAGAGTGAACCTATAAGGGAGAAATATACAGGAAGCTCATATGTACTTCAGACAAAAAGTTAGTTACACTCCTCCGTAAAAAATCTTGCTAAAAGGATATTCTGTTGAAACTTTGTCTCAACAATACAGACATTTTCTACAGCGTATGTCTTAGCGACTTTGACGTTACAGTTTTAATTTGCTTGCTAATCAGTCGTGAATATGTCTAAGCGGCTGCAGGTGGCGTCCAAATTGGAAATGCGTGCAGTAATTCATTTTGGGAAGGCAAATAAGCTCTTAACTGCATTGAAATTTATCGGCAGTTCCACGAAGTGTAAGGTGAAAATCAATTAAAGATCGATTTGCCAAGTAAACTTTCGGAAAGCATTGTACTCCTATATGGTATTTGGGAAAACTAAAGAGGGATCTTCTGAGAAAGTTTAAGTAGGAAATTTGGTATTACTCCCTTACAGTCCAGATCTTGCACCTTGTGACTTCCAGGTTTTTCAGCCCCGTGAAACAAGAACTTTCAAAGCGATGATATCACTCGGATGACGAGGCGAAAATTATATAACCCAACATGGTTGTTGAAAGGGAATTCTTCTCAAAAGGAAGAGAAAAACTTAAGGCACGTCTCGACCAAAATAAATAAAGGTGTTTATAACGTCGAAAAGTAGCTTTTATATGAAACTTTAGTGTGTATATATATCATCATTGTAAAATTTCGATCCTGTTTTGTTTTCTTCAGCAGTGCAACTAACTTTTTGACTGACCCTCGTAGATACACGACTGGAAACTATCTGTTTTTCTTACGCAGTTCAGGATTCAATTTCATTTCATTCATCGTGAAAAAATATTTTCCCTTATTTTATAGGCCAGGTTAAATGGCAAATTAAGAAAGACAAATTAGCCACTAGTTGATTAGAAATGTGGAAAATATACGTTTTAATATAATGACTTAAAAAGTGGCTTAAATTTCCAATACGCGCATAGAGTTCAGCCACTTCTATTATTTCTTTGAAATAAAACTGCATATGTTGTTGGTAAGTTCCTTAAGCGACCTAACTCCCCCCCCCCATATTAGAGAAAAGTTAAATTTCTACCTCAGATGCTATCTAGATCCTCCAAGGTCGCTCTAACCAACAAAAGTTGTCACCCCCTTCATCGTGAATCCTTGACTCATGAACTTGGCTAGGTATGCCAGACCAAGTGGGATTAAAATCACCAGACGGTTGTTAGTAGTGTTCCTTAAACATCGATAGATCAACTATCGATAGTGCGTTTGCTGGAGGCTGGTTTGGCTGGAGATTTAGCGTGCAACAGGCCCACGTATACAACAGACGAGGAAACTAAAGCGTATTTCGAACCTTGAACCCTCCCATTCTAAAGCCGAGACCTTAACACCAGAGTACAGTGTGTGTGTTCGAAAAATGATATCTTAATTTAGAATAAATCACGTATTAAGACACAAGTTAAATAAAATAAATAAATTCAAAAAGTTATTGGGATAATTAACTTCGAGAAAGTCGGCTCGCTTTGCCCTCCGTTGTGTCTAAAATTTCAAACCCAAACATGTCTTTTATGAAGCTCTTTTAAGAAGTTGTGGGTTCAGATTGTGTCATTTCTTAAGTTACTGATACACTAGCAGAATAAGGATTCAACAGTTCTTAAGCACAGAATACTACAGAACGGAATTGTTTCCAATAAAATTTATTCAAAACAACCTCGTTGTTTTGAAGTAAGAGATTCCATTTATTTGTTTACCTCATTCCTCCGACGAAAAGACAGACACGTTTCAAATCAGCTCGGATAATTTGCTAAGCTCCTTTCACTAATGGGGGCGAATTTGGGTTTTAAAACATGAAATCTTTCCTTCATTTCCAACTTCTTGAAGAGGAAAGATCGAGAAGGATTTAACATCTCTCACATCTTCTTTTTTTTCAGTTCTAACTGCCGTTTATTTTGCTTTTACTCTTTGTCGCCCTCAAAATATTAAGAATGAAACGGTATTATATTATTCAAGCACAGTTAGTCGAGGTTATATCAAAATGCCGTATGTCAGAAACCTCACACAGCATAATCATACGAAATGTTGATGTAATTGCTGGGACCACTAATGACATATGGCATTTTGTGACAAATTACAACAATCTGAGAGAAGATGCTACCAACCTGTACAAGTGTTTTGCATCGCTAAAATGTTTTGGCAAATTTGACAATGCGATATTTTGATATAACATTGACGACTTATCTCATTCTTCTGATTAAAAAAATATTTTGCCAATAAGCACAATTTGACCATATTTGTTCCTTGTACTATCAAATCCCATCAACTGACTGACAAAGTACATTTTGCTGGCTCTATTTGAATCAAATTTAATAACTACCGAAAAGAAAAAACCCGCACATAAAGCGTAATTAAATGGGTGAAAATGAATATATCAAATGGACAATATCAATTAAATATACAGGGTGCCCACTAAAGTCCCTTACCACCCTTTTAACTACCGAATGGCTGCAGATATCTTCATAAAAGTGGTGTCTAGACATGGTAAAGTGACTATGCGCTACAGGATGGAACCACTTACAGCGCCACCTGGTGGAAAACGGTTGAGTTAGCGTTATTATCTCTAAAACGGTACGAGATAGAGGAAAAACGTGAATTACAAAGTTGTAGAGCATCATCTATTTAGAACAAAAAGACACCTTATGATCATGAATGCTAAAAACAGAACGCTTAAAATGCACATTTGTTTGTTTTCAGCTCCGGAACGTATGGTTCCAATATGACGGTGCGCCTACGCACGAAACATCATCAGTGAAGCAGTACCTGGTGGAGGAATTTGGGGAACAAATAATCGGGTATGATGGTTTCCAAGAGTGGCCTCCACGTTCACTTGATCTGACACCAATGGCCTTTTTCCTGTGGGGATACCTAAAACAGCAGGTGTATGCGACCCCTCCGCCAACATTGCAGGACCTTCAACGACGCAATACGGATGCTTGTGCCAACGTGAAATGCTATGCTACACCTAGTGCAACGTGAAGTTCAAGCAAGGTTCCAGATGTGCATTGTAGCTGACGGAGAGAAGTTTGAACATCGAAAACAAAGGCATCTTGTGACAACTAGTTGTTTTTCTTTCCAAGAATGTTTTGCCACGTGTCAGTGTAGGAAATCGCGAGCAAACAAATACGTATTTTAAGCGTTCTGTTCTAAGCGTTTACATCCACAAGGTGTCTTTCTGTACTAAATCGATCAACTTTGTAATTCACTTTTTCCCTCTATCTCGTACCATTTTAGAGATAATAACGTTAACTCCACCGTTTTCCACCAGATGGCGATGTAAGTGGTTTCATCCAATAGCGCATAGTCACTTTACGATACCGAGACACCACTCTTATGCAGATAGCTGCAGCCATTCGATAGTTAAAAGGGTGGTAAGGGACTTTAGTGGATACCCTGTATAAGGTGAACGACCACAAAGTCTTTTCCCGATTACAATATATTAATGCTAATTAATCGTTGAAAATAGCAATGTAAAATTTTTATCATTGAAAACCCTTATTCTTAAAGATTCATTTTATCGTCCATATCGTCGCGAAACTAGTCCATAATCGTAAGCAGTGAATGGAAACTTAATTATTATCAAAATTGTGTTGATGAGAAAAAAAAATGCGATGCAATTTGTGGCTCCATGAAATCAAATCAGCCATTTCTCTTCAAAGAATGTTTAGAAATTGTTATGGACGCAGTCTGCTAGATGCAATTCTCAATGCAGCACTCCCTCACTGGAACTCTGTAGTTCATCGGTTCCTGGTCGAAACTTTTTCTGACAGATGAAGTGGAACGGATGGATCACAGTTCATGCTCTCCTGTTATTGCTCCTCTTTATTTCTTCTTTTAAGATTAGATGACGGAAAGTGACAGTAGACTTGACACAGTAGTTCGTGATACTGAAACATTGAAAGATTGACTAACGGATATTGTGTCAATTGTTATAGAAAAAATGTGGGAATAACACATGACGAGAACTACACTGGTATACAAAAAATTAAGTTACGAACTTATTTTTCGTAATTATTCAAAATAGTTGTTACTAATATTTTGAAAATCCATGTCCTATGTAATTTGAATAATGGTCAATACAACGGAAACATCTATGTTACATTTGGTGCCTTTTAAACTTAGAAAAAGTAACGTTTCTTAAGAAAATGTGAAACTGGTAGATTTTCTTATTTGGGAGTTTCGTCCATGGAAATGTGGTTTTTTGCAAAAAGTCCTCTCGACTGACTGATTACAGCAAGGATAAGTTATAAGGACAGTTTAGATAAGGAATTAAGACGCATATCCGTCTGTAGGCTTGTTAGTGGCCAGTCTCAAGCGGACGTCATTCGATGGTTAAAGTATATTCAATGGTAGTATCTAGGTTATGGAAGCAATTTCAAACCAAAGATACCATCCAGGAAAACATTCGAACGTCACCCAAGAGCTATGACACCTGTAAATGACAGGTGTTTGACATTAAATGCAAAACGCCATAGAGCTAACGGGCGGAGAACTCTTCCTGAACCTCGCTGCAGCGACTGGAATAATAATTTCTTGGCAAGCTGTTTACAGACTAGCAGTTAAGAAGGGTTATCCGTTAACGGTCGTATCCGTTCCTCTAACTACATCGCAGAAAAGGGTCCCTGTCCAGAAACAGCATTTTTGGACGCAATGGAGCCATGTCTTTCTCAAAGATGAGTCGAGATTCAGTACACAGACTGATTCTCGATGAATCTTCATCTGGAGAGAGAACGTTTCCCACTACCATCCCTCCACATAAGGCAAACCGATTGTTTCAGTGGAAATGGATTCCTTGTGTGGAGAGGGATCGAGCTAGACGGCCGTACCATCTGTTCTTGATACTGGTTCTGTGGACGCATAGTGATACAGAGAAAGTTCATATAAGGTTCTTGAACCTTATATGAGGTTTTTCCAGGAAACTGCTGGAGGCAGTTTCGCTGTTATGAATAACAACGGACGGTCGAACAGAGTTCAACCTGTGGATGCTTTTCAGGGGAAAGAGGGTATTCGCCGAATGATGTGGCCAGTCAGATCAACGGACCGCAGTCCCAAAGAGCATGTTTGGATGCTTTAAGCTGGATATTCACTATCAGTTCACACCATGCAAATTCGTTTGCATTGCTCCAAAACCCATCGCCAATGCGAAAATCCGATGAGAAATGGAATGATGCGATCGAAAATTTGGATTCTTAACTTCGTTTGAAATCCATTTGGAGTATTGGGCCATAAAAGCTGAAATGCGATCATAGGGGGAAGAGGAGCGAGGCTCTCACAAAGTGAAAATCACAAAACCACTGCTAGAGTTCCGTTTTGAAAGCGGGGGAGGAGTAGACGCAATAGCCATAGGGGATAGGAGTGCCTGTAGGTGATGGGTTTGCCGTTGACGCTGTCGGGCACGTAAATGACCTTCCTAAATGGATGGGCTGGAAATTGGAATGGTGTGGGAGTGCTACCACACCATTTGAGCGGTATGGACTGACCGTGAATGTCCAGTTTTATTAATAGACTTCGCGAGACGTCAACTCTCTCCCATGACCCTCCATGATTGAAACTCCTCGCTGATACAAGAATGGAATTTTGACGCGATTATTGATCAACAACCTTATTTTCATTATGTAAGATTTGTAAAACAGAGTGGGATGACCATACGCATTATTAACCGGACGATTCCAAAAATATCAAGACGCGTGTTTTGGCCATTTTTAGTCTCTTCTGAAAATTTTTAAAAAGATTTACTGCTCTTTATTATGCTATTTCACTGTTAGTTTTCTAATAGTAATGATACACGTGTACCAAATTTCATTGCAATAAACGATTATTATCCGAGATATCACATGTTTCGTGTTTGTGACTTTTGAATACCAGTATAGAATACCGCCTTAACATTCTAAGAGCTACAAAGGGCGAACACATTAAAATGTACTAAGATAATTGGCGTTTTTACAGATTCCACTACGGTATGTACAAAACTAAATAGACGTCTCAGAATAATAGTCTTTGTACAATAAATTTTTGGAATCAAGAAAAAACCTTCTGCTCACCCTGTACTTTAAAGCAAATATTTATCTAAAAAATTCTCACCAATATAAAATCCTGAGCTCATTGAACTCATTTGGATTCAGATCAAATATCCATGTTAATGCTTTCAAATTAATTGCAGTAAAAAAATTAATTCAAATATTTATAAAAACTCCACAATAATACAGTTGAACTGGGGCCTTTGAACCCACTTTGATCCAAATAAACCAATTTGAACGGTTTCAAATTACTTGCTAAAAAAACTTAAACTGTATCCATACAGTTCCTAGTATGTGGTCCTTTTATTTACTTATGATAAATAGGATAACTATTTTAATTACATCCTAAATATAATTTATTCAACATTTAAAAAGAACACGGAGCATTTCTAGACTTAAAAAATGAAACGGATTTCTTATCTATGTCTCTAAAGGAAGAAAATTCTTCTTTCAACTGTATAATATTTGCATTTCATTTCTCGACTTCCAGACGAAACAAGTAGGGAGCTCTTTCGGAGCGTATTCGCAGTATTAATTAGAAGGTGTTTATTCACTTTTTGCCGTTTTTAGTTGAACGTCGCGGCAACTACTTTCTACATTAAAAGATTCAAAACAGTTTGAGGTAGAAATTAATTCTTTTTTTACAAAACACTTTATTCATTTGGAAAAACCGGGGTTTTTTTCCATTTATAGATGAAAAAAGGGGAGATGAACAGTTCAGCTTGATAATTTTCTTCTCTGTAAGGCTGGCATGATTCATATAAAGTAACAGTCCCAGATTAAACAAGGTAATACTGCATTTCGGCTGCTTGTCCCCCGACTAAAATATGTCCTGGGTTTGTACCAAATCTGAATAAATGTTTCGGATTGTACCGTTTTCATACTTATAAATAAACAGATCCATTACAAAAAATTAGCTAGATTTATTTTTTAAAAAAAATATCCTGTTTTCCAATCTCCATTGTGTATAGTTTATGGTCATCTTAACTTGACCAGTGCGAATAAATCAACCGGATGGAAAATAATACTACACTGCAATTACTATTTTCAGCAGTTATTTCACACTAAAGTTTTGTAATCAAGGAAATACTTTGTGCTCGTTCTGTACTAGAAAGCGAGAAAAATGAAATCTTAGAAAAAATGAAATAAGATAAGTTGATAATGATGTTATAGCAACTAGAGCAGTCCCTTGCCTTGAAAGAACTTCTTGAAGAAGTTTTCCCTTTTTCCTTAGAAGTTTCAAATGTATATAAAACAGAATTATAAAGCCCTAAAAAATTGTATAGAATAAATTACAGGGTATCATGCTCTAACAAGAATTTAGTTGTACACGTACTTTGACTACGAAGTGTCTTACTACATTGCACTCACTAGACGCTATTTTTTTTTAAATCCATCATATCCTGAAATATCTAATCAGACGGTGGCTATCGAAGCCGTCAAACTGAAAGTAGTCTCTAAAATTTAATCATTTATTTATCGTCATATCCAGATTGATTCAGTATAATAGTTCGATAAATTTCAAAAAAGTTAGGTTTACTCAGATAAGTCATTTTTACATCGGAACATGTGGCCTCAAACGCAACATATGACAGCTATAGGAGTCGTTCTGAGAGTGAAGTAGCTAATATACAGGAGACCAGATGTTGCAGATCACCGTGTTTTGGAGAATACTTGCCGGAACATAATCCTTCCCTAAGAATGTGCAATATGTTCTCCTTCCAAGATTGCTCGCAGTAGTCATGGGACGAGCAAACACTATACCACAATGACAACCCAAACATTCGTCCTGAAGTGCTGTTTTGTATATTGCCTATGAGGATACTTGGGTTTTCAAGTATCTTCAAGGGCTATTTATACGCAATAACTACACCGTCCGTTCGAAATGTAATTTCGTCGGTAAAAAAAACCAAGCTGGAAAATCGACCTGTTGCCCCTAAGCCATAGAGAGATCGTGCGTTGAGTTCGAGCTCCCATGTTACTATGCTATTATTGCTTGACTTTGCATTCCCGAATTCCTTGCCAATTTTTGAGCACCCTATATGAAAGCATCAATACTTGGCATCATGCCAATACTTGATATCCAAAGGAAAAGCAAAAGCGTTTCTGTTACGTTTCAACTCATTATTCATATAGTTTGAAGTATTGAATTAAGCCAATTACGTATTAAAAAATGCGGATCTCCACTTTAACTCAAACGTCTAGTTAGCAGGCATTTCCGATGCTTGAGGAAATATTTCTTTATTTGTTGCCCACGTTGTAGACGCCCCTCAAACTCTACCCAAAGTTCTATGACTGTTTTATGAAAATTCTATGACTTTTACTATATGAATAAAAATTAACGTATTTGCGAATAACAGAGTGATTTACTTTGGAGTTAAAAAATGATGTTCTGATAAAATAAAGACGCACCAGCGAGGTTTATTATCTATATATTTAAAATAATTGGCAAAACCAGAGTATCAGTCCCCTAGTCCCAACCACTGGACCGATTTCGATAATTTTTATTTCATACAGAAGCTTATGACGTCTAGATATGTTATCAATAGTTGCCTGCCCTCAACACCCTCCACTTTCGAAGGGAATCGAGAAAATACTTCTCCACTATATAATATTCTCTACAAAGAAAAATCAATAGACAGCCCCCAGCTCCAACCACTAGACCGATTTCGCAAATTTTTATCTCATGTGAAAGCTAATAACGTCTATATATATCATCAATGGTTGCTTGCCACCCACCACTCTCCATTTTCGAAATTTATAGCAAAATAAAATTTGGCAGAGTCCCTCAGTCTCTACAACCGCCAATTCGCCAATTTATTCCGCCAAGTTGCAAGCATAGCTACAGGCTATTAATATTACGGGCGAACAGCTGGTCGCCGAAGGAGGCTAGTTATTATTATTTTAGCTGGTTAACTGTAACAATTTATGAAATATTTTTATATCCATATTTGCTGTTAAAATCAACTGAAAGGTTGCTTATAAAGTATAATAATTAGCCTACGAGTTAGTTTTTCGGAAAAAATTTTTAAATAATTAATTTTTATATTTATCCGTTAAACGTAATTATTCCGATAACTGTAAGTTTTAGAATCTAAGAATATTAAAAAAAATTAATTCAGATTAAAAATCATCCATTTGAAATTTTTCTTGATATTTTCTTTGCAAAATAAAATTGTTGAAGAAATATTTGTTCGGAGCTGCATATATTTTCCACAGATCCTGCTGTAATTCAATCTTAAGCATGCAGATGGCGCTGGCAATTCCTGCTACGTACTTTCTCTTCAAATCGGTTCCTGGGATCCACTCGTTCGATGAGCGTGGATCTCTTGACAATGCATGCGGAGATAATCTGCGATTGTTGAGAACATCGGAAAAATAAATAAATAAAATTTACTCTTAAAGCCGGAATACCGACTTTTTCCAGGTAAGGAAGTCTCCTATACGCATCTCTTTCGAATGCATTCCAATTTTAAACATTTCGATGCTGCCAGCAACTTATAAATCGGTAAATGTTCTAGGATCCGTGCATAAAAATTCTTATCCAGTAGTTCTCTCACTGTAACTGTGGAATTTTTAAGTTTACTTTGAAGGGCTTGTTATTGTTTTTTTTTTTTTCAGAATATTCTGGAACGGATTTTCGATGAGTTTTTTTTTTATTTATTTAAATTAGGGGAAGGAAAATTGTATTTTATGTATATAATTAATGTACTTTTTTCCAACTTATATTTTAAGAATCGAAAATATTCGGATATCCTAATTAATTTAAGATTCAGAAACATTTTTAGTGCTTTGTCATAACCTTTTGTTCTGCAAAGTTTATTTTGCAATTTATAAATATTGAATTATACAGGATTGGGTGTGCATGCATAGCGCATTGCTGGTTAAAAAAGTTTTATAGAACATGTGAACAGTGCTTATATACTTTTGTTATTATTTCAGAATATCTTATGGAATTTTCTCGATGTGAATTTTAATAGATTTGCCATATGGTGGTATTTTGGTGCAATTTTTTTTAAATTCGTCATTTACTATGATTTTTGTAAATTGTACTATATTATTCAAAAAATTAATACTTTACATTTATTTATTGTTAATGAGTTGTTAATTTTATATTCCTATACTCATAATTCATACTGGAGTGTTAACTGTGAAAAACAATTGCTGAACATTCTGCTACGCAAATATCGAAAATAAAATATGAAAATGCAACTACAATTTTATCTGTACGAGTTTCAATTATGCAAAGGAACTTCCACTGCAAGAAAAAACTCACTTCAGAAACTTTTAGTTCTAGCTGAAATGTTTTCGATATTATTGCATTATCTTTACTGTTTTTAGCTATAGTCAAAATGTGTACTTCCTTTCAAAACTTTTTTTAATGGTACCTTTCAAAAAGAAAAATTCGCAAGCTCAGAAATTAGTAGGATATGCATACGCAAAAGCTAGAAAACAAGCCACGTATTTTATGCATTTTTTAAGGCTAAAAGTCTAAAACTGTTTTCATTTTAAATTCTAGAAATCAAATGTCTAAATTGAAATAAGTTTTAAGTATTCATAAAAGTCAAGAAGTGATGAAATGTTGCGTCACTTCGTTATGTTTATCAATGCCGATAAACGTAACGCAAACTCATTGACTAAAACAAAAAGTGAAAACATATATTGAATATGTTAGATTTAAGTTTTATTGCTTTGTTACAATTATAGTTACGAGGATGGATCCAATAAAAATTTATTAACATTAGACAGAAAATACAAAAGTGAATTAAGATGTGTACTTGCCGATCACTTTTCCACACAATCACCAAATTTATTAAAGGCATTTATCTAACCACAGGACCATCTTGTTTAACCCGAATTGGTAGACATCACGTCCCGGCCCATTGAGCCAGTTCTCGGCATCTGTTTTCACATCACCATTAAAGAGAACCTTGTTCCAGATAAGTGTTCCTTCAATTTCTGAAAAAGGAAATAGACACTGGACCACCGTGAAGCCGTCCAACGCAAACGCTCTGGCATATTGAGTGATGGTGTCATCCTCCTGCATGTCGGTACCCATACTGCTCGCAAAACTCAAGAATTTCTGCAAAAGTTCAAGTGAGAAGTTTGGAGCCACCCACCCCCTTACAGCCCAAATTTGGCACCCAGTCTGAGTTCCAAACACTTATCTGGAACATGGTTCTCTTTAATAGTGATGCGAAAACAGCTGCCGAGAACTGGCTCAATGGGCAGGGACGAGATTTCTACATAGCCGTGTTAAACAAGTTGGTCCCGTGTTCAGATAAATGCCTAAATAGATTTGGTGATTAAGTTTGAAAGTGATCGGTAAGTATACATCTTAATTCCCTTTTGTATTTTCTGTGTATTTTTTAATAAATAATTTTTATTACCCTTATAGCATTTTTTTTATCCGTCCTCGTATTTCATCGGCATAAAAGATACGTCAATTACAATTCCTTCTTTTGACGTTGTAGGAAGGATTAAAAAGTCAGAAAAAATGTAATTCACCTGAGTACAATTACATTATCTAAGATTATTATATGTCTTGTGCTTCGTAGCTCATTAACAGAATCCTAAACAAATTAAATGCAAAATAACGCAATTTGCGTTGCGATAAAAACAGAAGAGAATGAGAAAAATTCATTAAGTTACATTAATTCCTATCATAGTTAATTGTAAATATATATTTTTCAGGAAAAAAAACCGAATTTGCCATAAAAACCCGATTTCGCAAAATCTCTAAATTCAGCTGTAAAGCAAATTGTTATGTAATATTCACTTCGAACTAATTTACTAATTTTATTTTACCTTGACCTAAATAAATTAATTGTTTTGGACAAAATTTCAAGCTTGATGCATTCTGAAAAACTCATCCACATGAATCATATAAATTATTATCTAAAATAAACCACAAAAAGATAAAGATATATGTCACGCAAATGAATGGCCATTTGAAAGAATTTGGTATATATTCTGAACCAGAAATAATCGAAAAAGTAAATTTTAATAAATTCTGGAAAAAGAGAAAGACTAAGAATAGTTGTTAATATAAATCAATATTTCAGAAAAAGAAAGGGAATGATGACATTAAACACATAAAATATATATATATTAACAGGCAAGAACTTCTTAAAATGCAAACTGTAATAAGAAAATGGAAATTCAGAGGGGAAAGTTTATAAGAAACATGTTTATTAAAGATTGCTTCTATGTAAAGTGAAAAAAAAAATGTTTAAGATGTGCACGAGAAAATTATCTTCTAGAAAGGAAGTGTTTGAAAAAAATAAAATCTTTTCTGTAAATCTAAGTTAACTAATTTTTAAAACCACCGCACTCAATTAAAAAAACAAAAGAATGATGACATTAAATTCTTGATGAAAAAAGGCACTTTAAGAGGAAAAAACTCCATAAAATGCAAATTGCAACATGAAAATGAAAATTAAGAATAAAAAATTTTTGTACCAAAACAAGTTTATTAAAGAATGTTTCTATACAAAGAAAATAAATTTAATATGCGACAACACAAAAAGTGCTTTAAAAAATAAAATCTTTTTCAGGAAATCAACGTAAACTAATTTTTGAAATTCGGTGTACTCTCATAAGCGGCTCGTCCGGGGGGGCAACTGCCCCCTCACTTGCAAAAGTAAAGGAGCCTTGCCCCCTCACTTTTCAAAGTTCAAAATCAACGATCCATCGAAAAATGGATCCCAAGCTGAAGCTTTCTTGAATAATATCGAAAGTTTCCAATTCATTTTTTTGTCTACTTCTGATCCAAAGAGTTTTAGAAGCTACAGATACGCTTTCAAAAGCTTTGCAATCAAAATCGCTAATTTTTTTAACAGTTAAAGAACTGGTTAATGCAACAAAAAAATGTTTGCATGAATTCCGAAGTGAAGATTTTTTTGAAAAGTTGTGGATATATGTTAACGATATTTGTGAAGCAAAATCGTTAACTTCTCCAAAACTTCCACGCTCTAGAAAGGTGTCTTCGGAAATAGGCGGCAGTTCCTTCAGCATGTCACAAAGTGTTAAATCGTTCTATTAAACGTAAATTGATTTTCCAGTTATAGATGCTGCTTTAAACACAATAGACGAAAGGTTCAAAGAAAATGAGCTGGATATTTTTCAATCTCTAAAAAATGTAACATGTTCCAATTCATCAAAGATCATAAAAATTGCATCAGTTCAAAAAGTCTCTGAAACATATGATCTTGATATGGAAAAAAATAAAGGGGGAGATACAAATTTTTCAGAAAATGTACAAAAAATACATCGACTCTTTGCCAGAAATATCCACGGAGATAACAGAACTGAGGAAAAGATGCAATTTTCTTGTTGAAAAGGAACTCTGTGATATACATATTTCCATACTTGACAAAACTAATCCAAATTCTCCTTGTGATACCTGTCTCAACTGCATCATGTGCGAGAAGTTTTTCATGCTTAAGATCTTTAAAATCATACCTTAGGAATAGTATGTGTTAAGAAAGGCTTTCTGCACTTGCTGTTTTGAAGATCGAAAATACTGTAGATATTGACTTTACTAAGGTAATAGAACAATTTGCGAAAAACAAAAATCGCAGGCCGTCTTTCTTCTAATTTATAATACGGATGTATATTGTATAACATAATATCAAATAAATAAATTTATAACTGACCTGCTTTTCTGTGTTTGGGAGTACGCCGTTTTGTGACGACATCATTGATCGATTCACGAGTTTAAAGAAAGAAGAATTGACTTAATAGGTAAGCGTTTTATATTTTTCTCATGTTATTATTTCATGAGAATTGAAATGGAACTTTGAATTGGAAGGAGGGACTCTACGGTGGCCATCCGTTCCGATTTTTGAGGTGGTGTCCCGAATTTTTTAGAGAAGGTCATTTAATCAATAATGACGTTAAAATCCAATAATATAGTCCATTTTTTTAAAAAAAAAATCAGCTTTAGGGGCGCCCCACCCACACACTCGCATCTCTTATGACCCCCCACTTTTTTGGTGCACCAGCCGCCTATGTGTACTCTAATATGAAAACTTGCATTACATGTAGATAAATAGCAATTTCGTTCTATTTTGTTAAATGACGATCATTACACCAATAATATTCAAAATAACCCATCAACCATTTATATGGAATCATATCAAATACGCTGCTTAAAGTATAGATATAAATTACTTGCATTTTTTTATGCAAATCGTCTGTTGAATTGAATATCCTATAGAATGTCAATTTACTGAACAATGCTGGTGTTACAATCTAAATCTAAAATGAGATTAGATGCAATTTGCATTATAATGTTCCCTGAATTGGGCTGTTTACCTGAAAAGAGATGGAAACTTTTACCAGCGTATGTAAAACTTATTGAAAATGAAATATGAGCTGTTCGAATGTGCTGGTAATTTTCTAAGTGGTTCGATAAGTGCATAGAATAAGAACTTTTTCAAAACTCTTATTCTTAAAAGCGTTTTCTTTCAGAATTTAATAAAAGCAATGATAATTCAATAAATGCGAATCATAGATGCTTTTTTTTTCGCTTACTGGAAGCAATATTGGAGTGTTTTTCGTATTATTTTCCAGACAACAATTCTAGTTATTGATGTCAAAGAATAAATAAATTGAATTCTGTCTGTCGCATAAAGAAGAAAAAATCTACGCTGTTGGAAAGTCAAAAAAAATTAAGGTATTTTCTTGAAGTGAATTATTTCTATCGATTGCTTTAAAAAATAAAGTTTTTATTTGTTTGTTTAATTGCTTGATAGTTAGTCAGTGATCAATGATGGTCTTCTAAACTATTGTAAGCTTACATAAAGTGCCCTGCTGTAGCGGAGTAGCCGGGACATTCCTGAGTGTCGATTGTTTGTCCCGGAGTGAAAAACTGTCCCATGTTTGTCTCGAATTTCAATTTAACGACTCTGATTGTTCCGCATTTTTTCTTATAAGCAACTAGCTCACATTAAAGATATTAAATAGACTTATTATTTAAAAAGTTAATTTAAATTTTTAAATAATAAATCTATCTGGTCACTTTATACACACGAAAAATGTTTAGAAATTTTTGATTTCTGAACATTTTTTCGTGTGTATAAAGTGACCAAACGTTCCGAATTAGTTAGGGCAGTCACAAATTTCATCTCGTTTGTTCTGAGTTGAAAAAGCGTCCCGCATTGGAATTAAATATACCATATTGCCCCGATATTTACTTATCTATAAGTAACTCATATTTAAAAAAACATTTTAAATTTATGAAACGACAGAAATTAAAAATTTAAAAAAAAATTAGTTTCTGAAGAATTCTCCTTCCCACCTTTTTCTGCATGTAGAATAGCATCACCTTAATATGATCAGTCTGAAAGAATTAGTCTGAAGAAAAAATTTTAAAAGCAAAACCAATATACTATACTAGTTATAATATTTATAGGTCTTTATTTCTGCTTCCTTTTTTAAATAATTAAGTATTTCATTGTTTCTAAATTTCTAGTTTTTTTTTTATTTTTACTCCGTAAAAGAGTGGAGTGGATGTCAAATGAATGTCGTTGAATGCGTTGGTGGATTCGCTCGCGATATCTGAAGTAAGCAACTGACCAACTGGAATCGTTGCTTGGCCTCCATGTTCGCCAGATCACAATCCATTGAATTTTTTTTCTTAGACATCACCTCAAATGAACCTTTATTCAATTCCTACTATTAGTTCACACTCTCTCTATATATATGTATTTATATATCTTGTTCAAATTTTCAATCGTTAATAAAATACTTTTTATTCATCCACTCAAGTTCAAATACATTTTTTAAAACTTGTAGTGGATGACACTTGATGCTAATACAGTTTTTTCAAATATTAATTCATTAATTAAATTTAATTAATTAAGTTTAGTTTTATATGGGAGAAAAATTTCTCTTATATAAGATATTTAGCAGGATATAAATTTAGGAATAAATACCGTCAGTGACGAAGCGTGTAGATCGCTGACCTAAGTAGGAATTGACTTTAAAATTTTTTTATATTACTTGTTTTCGAAATTGTTCAGTATCGTCTTCAAAATAATTGGTTTTAAAAGTTAGAATTAATCAAAGAAAAGAAGTTAACGCAGTATCATTTTTGGTTACTTCTAAAAATAGAAAATCTAAGCGCCTCCGAATAATAATGATTATACACTGAACACGAAAAACCCGTCGGTAGGTTTATTTTATGATAGGGAAACAGCAATTCTATCTTTAAGCTAAAATTGTTTTTAAAAAACGGAATAAAACGGAGCAAAATTTTTGAAAAACAAGATAATAACGAATTTTTTTTATCTCCGTGGATATATTTCATTTCTTTTCAGTATTATAAGTATACTTATAATTACTTTAGTGATCATGATACCGGAAACACGGCAAAGCATACTTTTCCATGGTCTTATGGGTTAAGGCATGTCATGGCCGTGAGCCTTGAATCGGACGAAGAATGTTATGACTTCTATACTTTGCTTATATACTTCTATACTATACTTTTTGTACTCTTAACCAGCATTATTCAAAAAACTGGCAGTGTTCTCTGCAGGTGGGATGGCTGCTCTAGGTTTCCCACCAAGCGAAAACAAATATGAGCTCGTTTTCCCTAAAAGTTCTCCATCGTAGGGTGGAGAACTTTTAAGACTGAGTTACATTGGAGGTAACTCAGTCTTGCCTTGTTTCATGGATTTGGCTAGATTTGCTGGACCAAGCGGTGTTAAAACGTCCATACGGTGGAACATTTTGTATTTTGAACTACGCTTAAAACTTTCAAGCCTTCAACTCTGCCATTAACAAAATTTGATCAGATGTTAATTCTTTGCCGATCCTGCTTTGGACAGGTAAGGAGGGGACGTGCAGGGGGCTGGTCGTATTGGAGTGTGTAGCGCATGCGTACACGTCCTTCTAATGCTTTGTCAGTCTCATAAATCGTAAAAGCGTACGGCACATTGGTAGAATCCATTTCACTGCTTCTTTCTCTTCATGGAATGTCCCTATTATTTACAATAATCGGCGTCAGTTAAATTAAATAATTTACCATGTGTATATCCGATTGAAAGTGGAGAAAAGTTCATCTCATCCCAAATTCAAATTTAAAATTTCTATCACGAGAAACATTACTTGAATAAATCTTCCGCTTAACAGTAACACTTTATTATAGATTTATTGTTAACAACGCAGGCCATTCGCTCTACTAGTATAAACACGCACCCGAACAGCAACGCACACTCATTTAAATAATTAATTGAAGACGATTGCGTCCTAGCTGCCAGGGCAGACGAGTAATCATTTCCCCTTGCATCGGGCATTATTGCGCAGGACAGGGTTATTGCGTGCCGTCAGGATTAAATCCCTATTGACTCACTAATGGCTGCAAATTTAGAACGGATTACTGAGCGGATCGCTTCTCCATTAGTTACCGCTCTGTCAATTCTGTTGCCAATGCAATCGTGTTGACAAAGCAGGTTTTTGAAAATAGTAAGCGTCCTTCTGTAATGGGGCAAAGACATTCACAAACACTGAAGCTTAAAAACTGGTTCTAGTGTAGGGCTTTCAAATATTTATTTCATTTGACGTGACATTAAATTCGAAAATATTTTTATATTTTGTTTTTATTTTTTTTCTCCTTCAGGTTGATTATAGTAGGGTGATCATATTGTAAAAGTTGGGACTGAGAGTCTTTCGCAAGCCAAATTTTTTTTAAAAATTAAGTATAGTTTATGATACCAGCTAGTTCTTTTAAAATCATTTAAATTTATTACATTCACAAACGAAAAGAATAAACCTTTGCATTAATTTCAAACTATTAAGAAAGCTTTTCTAGTTTTGAGCCATGCGCACAAGCTCTCTTTTTTTGCTTCACTGCTCTGACTGACTTGTTATAGTTCCCGCCATACGGTACCTCTGTTCTTAGTGCGCATGCGCATTTGATACAAGTTAATATTTTTTATGAACATTGAAGAGGAGTTGGAACCCTATGTCCGTTAACCCTAATACTGTTACTTCGATGTATCTTTTCTCAAAATTTGTTATAGATTCATGTTTGAAATTTTTTATGCAAGTAAAGTACATCTTTCTTTATACTGAAATGATTTTTAAAAAAATATTCTAAAATTTATTTTTTACAAATTTTTTTGTGTCAAAACAAAAAATGTCAAATTAGCCATTTCGATGTACCTTTTCTCAAAATCTGTTATAGATATATGTTTGAATTTTTTTAGATGTAAACTACACCTTACTCATTATACTGAAAGGAGCTTTTTAAAAAAACTCGAAACTTCATTTTTAACAATTTTTTTAGTGTCAAAATAGGGTGAAATTTCACTATTAAAAGGCTCATTTCAGTATAATGAGAAGGATGTACTTTACTTCTATAAAAAGTTTCAAACATGTATCTATAACAGATTTTGAGGAAAGGTACATCGAAATGGCTAATTTCACATTTTTTTTGTTTTGACACAAAAAAATTTGTAAAAAATAAATTTTTGATATTTTTAAAATTATTTCAGTATAAAGAAAGATGTACTTTACTTGTATAAAAAATTTCAAACATGAATCTGTAACAGATTTTGAGAAAAGATACATCGAAGTAACAGGGTTAGGGTTAATGGACTTGGGGTTCCAACTCTCCTTAACTGATAAATAAAAAATGGTACAATACAGGACATCCAATTCAAATTCGGTACAAATCCAGAACACTTTTTCTTAATCTGGGACAATTACATACTGTTATCTTTATTAAAAGAACTATTTACTTCTAAGTAATACTTTCTAACTATTTAATCCGGACAGTAAGCCGAAAATTAGAATTGTCCTGGTAAATCCGGAATGTCTTGTCACTGTAAGAGCATCAACTGTCCTGGTAAATCCGGGATGTCTTGTTACTTTAAGAGCATCAACTGTCCTGGTAAATCCGGGATGTCTTGTCAC
>BGPR01007210.1:0-25847 GCA_013235015.1 Araneus ventricosus | reverse complement strand
GAATGAAAATTTCATTTAACCTCTTTTAATCCCGGCATAAGAATATTGACGGATGAAAATTTCATTTAACCTCTTTTAATCCCTTGACATGAGAATTTTGACGGATGAAAATTTCATTTAACCTCTTTTAATCCCTTGACATAAGAATTTTGACGGATGAAAATTTCATTTAACCTCTTTTAATCCCTTGACATAAGAATTTTGACGGATGAAAATTTCATTTAACCTCTTTTAATCCCTTGACATGAGAATTTTGACGGATGAAAATTTCATTTAACTTCTTTTAATCCCTTGACATAAGAATTTTGACGGATGAAAATTTCATTTAACCTCGTTTAATCCCTTGACATAAGAATTTTGACAGATGAAAATTTCATTTAACCTCGTTTAATCCCTTGACATAAGAATTTTGACGGATGAAAATTTCATTTAACCTCTTTTAATCCCTTGGCATAAGAATTATTTTAACTCTTAATACAATGACACTTTTAGGGGCGGCGGGTAGTATGGTCTCGCCTGCGGGACCAGATAGGCCCAGGGTCGAAACCCGATTCCAGCAACGTTCCGCCGTGTATATGAAACATCATTCTTTAGCTGAGGTGTAAACAAGCATCTTGAATAAGAAAACGTTAGTTGATCCAATCAATACTTTAGTCCAATTTCTATTTATTCATTTTAAAGATGATAATGCAAGTTATATCAAACGTTTAAAGTGATCATAATTTAAAGAACACCCTTGACCAGGAGTGAAGAGTTACCTGCGAAGCGACGCGTCTTAGTAAGAAGGGTTACATGTTTAAAAAGAGAGCGTTAAAAGTACGCAGAGAGTTTAAATACTTGGAAAAAGGGGACTCCCCGCAGAATCTCGTGACTCTGGAAGTGCGGTTCTTTAAGATTGAAGTATAAGTAATTAAAAATGTAGTGGCGTTAAAAAAGAATTAATTTAAAGACGATTAAAAAGTTAAATTATTACATACATGCTTGTCTACTGCACGCCAAATTTGACGTAAAGGGCCAAATGTCATCCCGCTGGTACGGTGCGGCAGGCTGAAGAGAGGGTGCTGAATCAGGTGTCGATCATGTCATCCGGTCACGTGTCACAATTAAGAGGTTTAATCAAAAATTGTCCTCGTGTTGCTTTAAAGCAAGACCTCAAACATTCTGCTTCTTAAATTTACAGTGTTTCGTTTCAGAAAGAACATTAAGGTTACATGAGGCCTGGAACATATTAAACTAGTTGATGATAAACAGCTAAAAACACCACATGTATGTTCTTGTACAATTCGACTCGTCACTCATTGCATTTTAGGGAAACATAATGCCGTGTACTTTTTTAAACAATGTAACCATATCTTGAATACTATTGATTGCGCACTTTGCTTGCTTACTGTTTAATTTTTGCAATTAATTTAATTAATCTTTGTTGATAGTTAAGATGCTCGAGTTCGGCATTCTTAAATTTATACCTGAAATTCGCATGCAAAAAAAAAATTGCACAAGTATTATTGAAAGAAATGAAGAAATCGTTGTATAAAAGAAAGTACAGTTGATTTTTTTCTAAAATTAA
Organism: Araneus ventricosus; assembly: GCA_013235015.1. Taxonomy (NCBI): domain Eukaryota; kingdom Metazoa; phylum Arthropoda; class Arachnida; order Araneae; family Araneidae; genus Araneus; species Araneus ventricosus. The sequence continues at coordinate 24,280 of BGPR01007210.1, read as the reverse complement.
GAAAAATTATCATTGAATAATTGACTGTTATAGATTGACTGTAATATATTATCTGATATAGATTACTTTTAATTACTGGACTGGCCCATTACCACTAATGACCACTAAAGAATCTGATACTCACTAAGCTTTTACATCTGGTTAGCTCGAAATGAAATTTGGGTATTTTTAGAATACCGAAATCTGTTTGAATTTGTACAGAAAACAAAGAATACCCCACCTTTTTTTTTTTTTATTTCGGTGCCCATTTTCAGCCCAAGGAACCCTGGTGCTGGAAGACTAGGAATTCTAGTCTTTAATCCGCCCCTACCGAAGGGATTTAAGTGCATCCGTGTAGTTATAATCGCTTGAATCAATTGCTTCTATCGACTCAACTATATCTTTCCGTACCAAGCATTCTGTGACGGACACAATTCATGTGAATTCACAATCACATTTTCATTTTGGTGCAGATGTATCGATGTCCCTTCTGAAGCAACATGAGGGATACCTCGAGGGACAGTCCTCGCCATTTTGAACCGCGGTCAGATGACGAAGAGCCAGAAGCCTCCACATTTCCGCGCCACACCTGCGAGAAGACGTTTTTGACAACTGGCCCAAACTCTCAGTAAATCTTTGATGGAACTGGATTTCTAACTTGGAACCCACCCATCCAAAGCCGAGAGTTTACCATAAAGTCACTTCAGCCTATCGCAATCGCATAACATACGTCTAAAAGTAGTCAAAATTATTCTCATATAGCACAAAACAGGTGTAATTTTGTGGTCATTATGTACGATTGTAAGTTGCATGTAACATAGTAGAGTTTACGGAACAGTAAATTCCCATTACAAACGCTATTATTTTACGTTTTGCCCCTTTGCAAGATGCGCAATGTTTTCTGTATTTAAATTGTTGTTTCTGGCGCATCTCAAGCATAAACTGATTTCGTCGGATGCACACAGTGGCGGCTCGTCCATTAGGGCTGCAGAGCTGCAGTCCCTCCTGAAATTATTTTAAAGCTTTTATTTTCATTTTTATTCTAATTGACTTTCTTTTCCACTTTGAGAGTTTAATGATAATCGAAAATAGCAAAAAGTAATAAAAAATGTAAAAGGAAGACGGAAAATAAATCAAGAATTAAGAGAGATATCGATCAGAGCTACAGAGAATTTTGCCCCTCCTAGAATCGAAATTTCCTGCATTGAGCAACGCGGAGCTCTCAATCGGAAAAAAAGCAACCCTTTCTCCCATTGAAATTCGAACCCCGTGAGCTGCACTCTGGAGCAGCTCACGCTTGGCGCGACTTCCTCATTTGGCCTTTTTTCGCTTTCTCATGGTACTCCAGTTGATAAGTAGTTTTTTAAATCAAATTTTGGAGAAGTTGTAATTTTTTGCTTCTTTGTGTTTTTGGGTGGCTGTTTGCGAATCTGAGATTTGCCACCAAAAATTATTGTTCGAATTTTAGTTATAGCCAAAAAAACTTGAAAAAAATCCCAGTTTTTTTTTTTATTAAAACTATCAATTTTTAGTATGTCGTCATTATATACCAAAATAATAAGCATAAAATTTCTTACAACTCAATACAAGTTCTGCCGCTCTACGTGCTTCTGAGCTGACGAGCCGTCACTGGATGCACACGTCATTGTAAACTAATGGGTGAATGAACTAAGATTTTACTTCCCAATCAGATGACGCGTTCTTTTTTTATGATTGGAATTCACTTTTATTTCGATCCATATAAGACCCTGAAGGACACCCAACGTTTAAATGTTCCCACGCTATTTTTATTTTATAAATTAATGGCTGGTGTTGGCTTCATAACAGCTGTTAGTAACAAAAATTGTATAAATCAATGCGAAAGTCAGATTTGTTATCCATTTATAGAATTTTTTGAAAACGGAAAAGTGAAAAAAAGGGACAACAGCATGTAAGCGTTTAGCGCTATTCTTGTTTCTTCAATATAATGTAATTTCTAATGTGATCTTCTATCTTCTTCTTATCATTGTAAGACAAACGCTTCATTTCTGTAGGATAATAATTCGTCACTGCGAATTATTGTCCTGCAGGAATTGGAAATACCAAAAAGAAATATTTACGTAAAGCAATTATTTTTCTTTAATAGCTAGAAGGAACACCTTCCTAACTATTGTCATATTTTATTTCTTAAAAGAGAAAAACCAAGACCCGCATACTCATTTTTTTCCTTTATATTTTTTCACTTATAATATAAAACAGTAAAAAAAAAAAAAGGCTTTTGCTTTTTTTGTCTGTAAGCCATAATTTACGGGGGGAAAAAAAGAAATTTCTAGCAAAATATTTTTATTAACTTCTTGACGTAGACTTTCGTCGCTCCATAGTGATCTAATGGTGTGTCGGGAAAGGAAAAGATTATGACGCTTTTCGTGGTGTTTTTAAACGCTTATAGCTCCTCAACCAAATAACATAGAGAGTTTCATTTAACAGAGAAAGGTTGACATTGAAGACTGCAAAAATAATTTTAGAATTTGTAATTACGGTTTAGTCACAGTCGAGCTGCAAATTTGGTGAAAATCACGAAGAATTTTGATGACGTCGCAGTGACAGATGCGCGCGCACGCATCGGTTGTGAGCGGTATATTAACTGGATTTTAACAGATTAATACTTAATTCATTTCAGATTAATTAATTCATTTAACAGAGAAAGGTCATGGAGTATAGGTCCTAGATCAAAGTCACATAGAGCTACTTTAGTCACATAGAACAACTTTAGCCACAGAAAGTCATAGTTGAGTAAGGTAAGTAAGTCAATCCCAGAGACCGTTTCGCAGAGACAGCCTCTGCTCGATTTTTTTTTTTACCTACACTTTTATAATAATGAAAAGTCGATCATCTTAACGTCAAAAGTTTGAACACCCATAAGACCAATTGTCGAAGGAAAATGGGAAAATATTCTCCTGAAAGAGTGGTTTAAAGAACCTCGTTCGCGAAATAGTTTTGCTTTCCATAAGTTTCTGTAAAGTTCCTCTGACTTTTTCGCAAACTTACGCAAGTGTCAAGTGTTCATTTATTTGGCTGATTTCAGTACTGAGTTATAGAGTTCACATATACACAGACATTCAACAGTTTGATAGGTTTAATTTAAAATTAGTAACAGATACAATCTTGTTCTAAGGTTCATATGTTAAAATTCATCCATCTTGCTTTTTGAGTTATCGCGTTCACATACACAAACAAACAGACCGACAGACACTCAATCTATGGACGGATACGGTTAAAAATCTGATACAGATCTGTAATATTGGTGATGTAACGTCACGGCCGATAACCGCGGTTTTATGGCTGAACAAACTCGAGGCGAATGCAGACAATTTGTAGTCTTTCCGAATTTTATTACAGCTAGATTCTATTTACATACATTTGCAATATACATTTTCTAGATTAGAATGCTTATATTTACATATAATCAATTAAAATAACTTCGAAGGGAGGAACTGTACCTCTGGTCGAGTAACTAGATGTAATTAGTTAACTTTCGCGAAACCAACCTGCATTCTGCTGGAAAATTCAATAAAGTTCCGGAGTTCTATGTAAACTCCTACGAGATGAGCCCGAGGACCGGGTCTATCCGTAAATATCTCAGAAATCGCAATCCCTGACGGGAGCACTGCGAGTCTCCATCCGAAGAAAAATCTAACGCTCTGTCCAGCGTGGCTGAAATCCAACTCCCCTCAGACAACCCAAATCCCCGTTTTATGCAACGATGAGGGTCTCCTCATTAGTAAGGTGGCATTACTTTCTGCCACCTACAAAAATTTCCACCATTATTTCTCTATCTTTAGCTGGCTCCCTACAAAGGCAAATGTTGCCCCTCGTCCATCAAATCCACACTTCGTTACTCTCTATTGTCCAGTCGACATTGTCAATCAACGCTTTGTTAAGAACCCTGTGGCACGTCCTTTCTCCAGTCAGGTATTGTCTCCTCTGCAGACACTTTGGCGTCTCTGCCCCTTCACGTTTTGTTAGGCCGCATCTACACAGGGAAGCATTGTCAATCCTCAGACGGTTGACGCTGGCCGAAGAATGTTGTATTAAATTCCACCTGCAACCCTAAATCATCGTTGTTATTTGGCGATTTTGTTACAGTGATAAAACTACATTCCAAATTCCGTCAATGTTGATCATTGCATTTTTAATTTATCATCTTCACATGCACATGGGCTACGAATTTCCCGATGGTGAATTTCGTCCAAAATTTGATACAGTTCAACACAGACAGGAAGACGGACACAATTCACAAACAGACAGACATAATTCCAGAAATGAATTTTTCCTACGATCGGAAAACTGAAGATTCGTGTAAAGGTCAAATTTTTTGATGATTATAATACTTTCTTACCGCGTTATTTAGATTGAAATAATTTAAAACGTATACTTATCTATGTTTGACAGTAAGCATTTTATTTCTTTCTAGAAGTACACTCACGGCGTTGAACACTTCAGAAAAACCTAATTAATATTCAACCATAAAAGATATTTTAACCGTTCTTGTTTTAAATCAGGGGGAATATTCCATGCATTACCTCAAAGAAATGAAAGAGATAACGTTATTAGAACGGGGGATGCAGTAAATTTAAATACGAAAATAAAATTTTGTCTGCAAAACTGATTATTTTTTAAAAATTTCTCAAAATTCAGTAAATTACGTTTGAAGCTCAAAACAATTTTCATTAGAAAGAAAATTGTTTGTTCTATCCGATAATGCATCGATTGTTTTTCGACTATCATTAGAAAAGACACTACAGCCGTAAACGTGTCGAAAATGACCCAAAAGAACACAAAACATTAAATTAAAAAAATTCTAGATTAAATTTTAAAATTCCGGCTTCGAGGTGCATTCAGTCACCATTACGACTAGCTGTGTGCCAAATTTCATGGCTGTCTGGACATCGCAGATACACACACACGAACACAAACATTGCCTTTTATAAGTAGAGATATTGTATATTATCTCGTATTTTTGTTGCAGTAGTTAATCTTTTCGATTTTTTTGGGGGGGGCTGTTTTTCATATGCTCGCGCCACCCGCAATACGTATTTCACCCACCCCTAAGAAAGTGGCCCATAAATTGAGAATGACTGTCTCGTGCAACACAAGCGATACTTAGTATTTATGACAGTAAATCCTTGTAGCAAAATCATCTTAAAGTATGTTACTTTGATCTTTAGGAACCAGTCCTTACACCCGTATTCCAAAATAGCATATTATCAAGTTCAATACCTTCAGCGGTTGAACGGCCTCTATACCATCAGTCCGGCTGCGCCGAAAGCACGAACCGTGAGTCATTACGTTGCCAACTGCACTCGCTTTAATCGTTTGGCTAAGTGTTTTGGGGAGTGCTGGACCAGCCGTTACGGTCACTTTAATGGTCTCCTCATTGTTATGCTGGCATTTCATAACAGAGAGTGATGATAATTATATCTGCGGTGGTCAACCGCTGTCATTTTCATAGAGAGGAAACGTGATTATGGATCCGTGAGAGTTTCCGTTTACGTTGATATAAAAGCGGTTTCGCTATCTCAATGGTGTTGCATTTTTAGTTTCCTGTGAAAGAGATGAAAGCAGCCTACCCATCAAGTAACTCGACATCGAGATTTCGATTAATCTCCACGTTTTAGATATCCCTGAATTCTTAGAAACCATTTCTGTAATTATGTCTGTTGGTGCGTCTGCCTGTGACCACCACCGTCATTAAAAAACGAAACGAGCGAGGTAAATGAAATTAGGTATGTCGTCTTTGCACTAAAATTGCAGGTTTCCATCAAATTTTGCGCAAAATCTGCTTGTCTGTCTGTGTGCATGTAGCGCTATAACGCAAAACACAATAAGATAGGTGGATGAAATGTGGCATATAGTTGTATCATGGGAATGGCAGGTGTGCATCAATTTTTGGACCAAATCCATCAGGGTTTTACTGCCCGCCTGTTCTTTTGCAGAATTGTACGTCTGTGTCAAATTCTGAACGAAATCCTTCATTTCGGCATGTCTGTAAAAAACAATAAGCTAGGTGGATGAAATTTGGCATATAGTTGTATCATAGGAATCGCAGGTGTGTATCAATTTTTGGACCAAATCCATCAGACATTTTACTTCCCGTCTGTTCTTTTGTGTTAATAGTATATATATACCGATTAATATATGTACCATATACTTATCATGAACCTCTGTACGTCTGTATCAAATTTTGAACGAAATCCTTCATGTCGGCATGTCTGTTATTTATGTGAACGCGATAACTTAAAAATACAACAAGGTAGAGGGATAAATTTAATTTTGGGAGCATTAAGTCTAAGGGAAGATGTCTAAAATTCATACTTTTTTCTGCTATGTGCTGAAAATAAACACAGATCACGTCATATTGTGAAAGTTGAATGTAGCAGACTAAAGAGCTAATTTCAAAACGGACCCAGAAATGAAATTTTATTGATACTATCTTAACAGAAATATAAATACAAGACATAAAATTTGCGATTTGTGATGCATGCTTAGAAATCCCATGAATAATAATCCCTTGTTGCAAAATCATCTTAAAGTATGTTACTTTGATCTTTAGGAACCATTCCTTACACCCGTATTCCAAAATAGCATATTATCAAATTCAATACCTTCAGAGGTTCAATGGTAAGTATATGGTACATATATTTATCGGTATATATATACTAATTAGGCGCCTATAAAATTGAATTTAATGCAACATAATCGGTTCCCAAGATCGATTGGCATTTGATTGTTGGAATTCCAATTTTGGGTTGACTTTTTCGTAGTAATAGTTTATAATCTAATTATCTTTATGTATTTCAATGTATGATCATTAATTAGGTAACATTATATTTATATTTATTTTTAATTATTGGTTTAATAGGTATATTTACTGAAAATGATATTTGAGTTTTAATTGTTTGTAAAATATTTAACTATATACTAATTGGTACATATATTACTAAATATATGTACCGATTCGGAATGCCCCATCAGTTGAAAATCGGATTCTGACAAATATTTTCTATATTTACGTGTTTTTGTCAGTTCCAACTATCTTCTTAATAGTACCGAACGCTTGCTTAAAATTAGATTAAGATAGCACTTAATTCACACTCCCAGGATGAAAATAAAATGGCCCGCGCCAATTTATATCTTGAATTTATTGTACATCTCGCATTTGTAGCTCGTAACAATAAGAAGAATTCGTTTCCTGTATGAAGTAATTGTTTATTATTTGCTTCATACTTTTTGGGGCAATATAATTTCAGTTCATCAATTGAAATTTCAATTAAGTTTCTTGAGAGGTTGATAGGAAGAATTAATTTATGAAGTTTATTTAATTGATTTAAGATGGCTTTCTATTTACATTAGAATAATTCGCGTTTGATAGCATTATTGGGGTTGGTACACTCTAAATAGTATCGATTGTGTTTGATTTTATAACATATTTAATTATTTTTATTAAATTATTTATTAGGTTACTTTTTATGTTAGTTAAGATATATTATAAAGTAATAATTAACATATGTTTTAACAATAACAGTGTATTATTAAAATCTTCATGTGTACACAATATGCTGCAAGCTTGCAAATCCATTTTTCACGCTTCATGCTTTTAATAGCTCAGTATTAACAAGAGAAAACTTGAAAAATGTTTTCGAACAACAATCACCTTTCTCCTTTGCATTACAGTGACCGAAAGCCAAGTAACATCGCTTTTTCCTACTCAGAATTTTTGGGCAAAATATAAACAAGTTGCTAATACAGAAAACTCTCGTTACAACGATGTCCGATACAACGATAAATCCCTCTACAACAATAAAATTTTGTGGTCCTGGTGAATTTGCTTAGAAAATAATGTTAATCTCCCCTCAATGTAACGATATTCTGTACAGCAATAAACCCCTGTACAACAACGGGTTTTTTTTATAAAAAAAAAAAAATCTCAACGCCATTTTTTTCCTCTGTAACAATATTTCAAGGAGGAGAAGCAAACTGACAATGTCGAAAATTCCAAAAATGGCGATGTTTCCGGTGATGAAGAATCTGTTTTAAGACTTCAAAAGTCTTTACCTCAGCTTGAAGAAAAAAGTGGCAAAATGTCTGGAATTAACGTGGAGGAAAATGTAACAGCGGATGATGATCTTATGGCTTTTTGCGGCAATAACTGAAGAAGATAACCCATTTAGTTTTTGACTTCTATCCGAAATCGTAGAGGATGATGATGACACAGATCCATCGCAATCTTTTCTACCGCTTTTACTCTTCAATCAGTTCATTTTTCGGGCATTTTTTTTCAAGCCTTTCATCCACAAATGATTATCATTATCGTGCATTAGACTCTATGCAAACCTTGTTAGTTGATTTAACAGTTAAAAAAATAAATAAGCAAACGAAAATTTTGTATTTTTTCGATAAATAAGTTTCACAGGTATGTGAAGTATTTTACTGTATAGCTGATTTTCAAATTTTTGTATGCTTTAACAGACATCACTCTGGTGATGCTTTTTTTGCAAAATGTGTATTGTGTCCACATTAAAACAACATACAAATAGAAAGTATTGCGATAGTCAAAAAATTCGAACTCGACATTTTGATGAATCTCCACGTTTTAGACCTCTCCGTATCCGAAAAATACAATTTTGGAATTATGTCTGTCTGACTTTGAACGCGAAAACTATTAAAGCTAGAGAGATGAAATTTGCCAAAATTTAACTTTTTTATATCGTAATTATATCGCCCCTCGATATAGCAATACATCCCTCTATAACAATATCTTTATTTGCTCCCCAAAGTATTGTTGCAATGAGGTATTAATGTATAAATCTGCTTTAAAAAACTGTTATAAATTTAATTTAAACCTCGGTTTCTCATCAACAGTTCTGTTCACGAATAAATTTTTCTGCCACAAAGCGCCTCGGATGATGTGCTATGTTCTCGAATTACGCACCGACAAGCCGTAAAGTACAACATTTCCTGCGACCATGCCATTTACCGGTTTTGCTAGATTTTAAATAACATTATAATGCATAATTTTACATTTAATAATAAATTACACGAGGCAACGTTTTTGTTAGGTGAAAGTCCAGTGTGTGTGAAGCAGAATAGAGTAGTTCCACGAGACAAAGAAAAATAATCCACTCTCAAATAGAAGCATTTCGTTTTCTTGCCAATTTCCATTTTAGGCATCTACTATGCGCCTTAAAACTTCGGTGAAACTAAAATGAATTTCTGAATTTCAGTTCTTGTCGCTCTAGAGTCCAGGCGCTTAATTGGAACGTTGGCATGAGAATGACATGAAAGTATTGGATAAATTTCAAATGAATTGTTAAAAAAATTCCTAATCAATAAAATAATTGATTATTAAGAAGTTTTCAAAAAAGCGATAAAAAATGCATAAATATCATATTTTGCAATCGCTCTTGTTGTCATGGCATCATTTGTCCTATGTCCATTCAACCGGTTCGGTTGCCGTAATGGCATCAGGCATATGGGCATGGGGCAGCGTTCTGTCCAGCAGATTCTTTCAAATTGGTCATAGCAACATGACCACATACTAAATATTGTAAAAGACGAGAAAAAGATTTCTTCAGAAGCTAACTTTTAAAAAATTTAATCTAGTTATTTTTTAAATACGAAATTTATTGATATAAAAAATGGGACAATTTGAGACATTAAATTCAAATCCAGGACAAAGAATCGAAAATAAGGGCTGTCCCGGGAAATTGGAAGGTTTGGTCACTTTGGAAGAACAAACTTCACTTGTTTTCGTCTTCCGAGTTAGAGTGGCCATATTCTACTTACAGAAAAGTGAAGGGGTGTTCATGCTTTTACTTTCATTTTTACCATTAATTTTTAACTTAGATTTTAATTAAAATCTAGTTAATTTTCCTTTAATATTAACTATTTACTTATACGTAAATATTCCTGTACATTTAATTCAAATTCGGAGCGGATAATCAAAATTCACGACTATCTTGGTTAATCCGGGACATCTGGTCAGTTTAGTTAAATTAACTCCCCTTGCCTTACATTTTTATTTAACCTCCTAATTAGACGTCACCACCTATTTGATATATTTTATTATTATTTCAATCTATTTAAGATTGTAGCGGTTACAATTCACTGCCTTCTGCTTTACAAACCTGATGAACCTTTAGGTGCATACCACGTATCAGCTCTAACACCTTTTCAAAATGTCACACAGAATCAATCTCCTGTGGTGCTTTTAAGGAGAATAGGTAGACCTCCAAAACAGCCTTCTGTTTCTAATGAAAGTCCTGGGAACATTTGAAAACTCTTTATCCACAACTAATGTCTTTGAAGTAAATTATTTCTTAAGAATCATGAAATCAGCACGTGATCTTAAAGGTCCAATAATATTCCCTTCAGACTCCGCAGATTGCGAAACGCTGACATGCGTTCGTTATCGATTGCTCTAATTGGCCACTTAAGTTATTATTCTCTAATGAATTTCCAAAAATTTATTTCGGGGTAGTTCATCGTATTTACGTAAATAAGTGGTTTTCCCTCCAGTCAGTTAGAAAAAATAAATTAATATACCAGATAAAAGATTAATAAAACATTTCTCGAGTTTCTGGAAGATTGTGATATTTATTTACGATTCGAATCAATGTAAACAAATTGGCAAAGAGAGACTCTTCATTTAAGTTGTCAGTTTATGTCTTTGAGTAAGTTTTTCGCAAATATGATCTGCGTATGCTAGTCGATGAGGACAACTTCACTCATCTTCGTTTATTTATAAATTCGACCATAATTGGTTTGATGTATACAGTTGTTGACTGTCGTCTGTCAACTTGCACGTTGTGCTAATTACGCTGTTTATATGTTGTCATTGGCTGTCACTAGCTTATTCGATGGGCGAAGTTTGTTATTATTTAATGCTGTATAATGGATGCATTGGATTATCGGCTGCATATTTTTTATTAATAGGCTGCAATTACCAGTTTTTCTGACCAAAGCAATCCTTGTTTTTAAAATACATTTGACACTCGGTAATTCGAATTTGGATAATTCGAAAATCTTTTTGTTTTAATTTTCTGAATTTTTTTTATTATAAGATGAAAGGAAAATAACAATTACGAATAAGAAACAAAATTAATGTTTATTTCTAACTTCATTAAAAAACAGTGCAGTTGGTATTTAAGAATAAATGCAGTTGTCGCTCTTGGCCGCCCTTGTCCACTCAGTCTACTAACTGATTAGTACTAAAAAAAGTGGTTCTAGCTCCTAATGCGGCACTTTAAAAGATATGCACATCGGCTATTTCTTCGGCTACTTCCATTTGTGTTAGCCACCCACACGAGTCTACCAATTAACCACCACTTTTGCCTTTCTCAGAAATGATGTCTTTGAGTCATAACTAACGAATACTGATCATCCATAAAAACCACATTTCTCATTAGATATTGGCTGACAACTTGAATCAGAGGACATATTGTTTCAGATTACCCTTTAATTTTTACAAATAGTATAGTATAATCCCTACTTCCTTCGTGACTTTTTCTTGGTTTGTTTCTTAACATAATTTGGTAGTTTGTGCTTTTTTTCCCTTTGGCTGTCATCGAAAGCATTTTGGATACTTTTTTTATGACCGATCAAAATATCGCCAAAAGGATTTACACAGCACAAGCCACAATGCACATTTCTGAAACTCTCGCGTCTTGAATGTTTGTACACGCACGCATTTCTTGGCGGACATAACTTCAGCACGTGTCCCCAGCAATGAGAAAGAATTTGTGTTGTATAGTCCTTTCTGGAAATGGGTCTATTGAAGGAGAACGAAGTCTTCCTAGTTGAGTGTATTTTTCCAATATACAGAAGTTGTCGATAAAGTTTATTTCGTAACACTTGGTGACTTATTTATACCGATATTTTGTAATCTGTTGCAAGTACAGTTGAAATCGTTAGTCACTAACAACTTGTGATCAATGTTTGAATATGATATTCGATCAGTGTTCCAATGAACCTCAATGCAAGTACAAAATAAAAAAAGATCAATGCTTGAGCTGCTAAAATTTTGGCTCATTGAGTATAGCAAAATGATGTTATATAGTAAAAACCTTTTCTTACCGTTCTCATATTACTACAAAAATTACAATTTATTCATCATAAGAATGTCAGATTGTCTTTTGGTTCGAACAATATAGAGTACTTGTTGCATAATTTGTGTTTGTAATAATACTTGATGCATAATTTTGTGTTTATGATTTTTTCGTGAATTAGTTCTTTAGATAAATATAACTATTTTTCATATGCTTATCGCTATTTCATAAGCAATGTGTGCTAGCATTAATTATTGTTTAACTTACTTAGATAAAAGTATTATAAGAACGAAATTTTGGACCAATAGATGGGAAAAAATTTCTTTTATAAATATGTATTTCAACTCCTGAAAATGTTGTGTTACGGCATTGCACCTTTTTGAGTCAATGAGCTGCCAATTTGTTTTAATTAAATTTTCTGACTAAATATTACAAATATTAAGGCAGGTAAGAGGACTAAGTAACACTAGTCAGACAGGTAAGTAACACTAGTCAGAATATCTGTTGCAGTGGCGTTGCTAGAAGGGGGGCACCTCGAAAGGGCCGAAGAAATCAGACATGCAGGAAAATAGCTTTGTAGGAAGAGCTCAATCATTGCGTACATAAAAAACTAAAGCAGACAATTCATATTTTTCGCCTTTTGTCGGTAGATGTGAAAGAAAGACAGTTGGGAGACACCCGATTTCGCAACATATCTGCCGAGATGGAGGATGTCAAACTATAAATTGCATTAATAATGAAAACAATTTTATCCCGGCATTCCTTATTTTTTATTTTAAGATTTATGTGTCCTATCTGAAGGAAGGGCGGCATGTTGCAATTTCGACCCGAGCTGTAAAAGTTGAAGCTGTGCCATTTATCCGTTCAGATAAAATGAGGCGAGAGATTCAAAGTTTTTGCTAAATCAGGGCAGGAGAGAAACGGTTGATATAAAATTTTCAAATCTATGTGAGCCTAGAGTTACAGTGTAGCACCCCTCTCCATTTAATATTGTTACTTTCAGCAAGAAATGAGTTCTCGAATGCGAGTATGGCCAGGTTTTAAAAATCGAAAGGACTGATGAAAAAAGGCCTGTATATATTCTGTTTCGTGTTATTTAAAATACGACTTGAACAAATTCGGATTGTGCTGTCTTGATAAGAAATGTTTAGCCTTGAAATATGCTTGTTCCTGAAAGTTAGTTTAATTTAGTTACATTTACGTCCAGTTTTGAAGCAACACGAGGGCTATTTAAGGACGGACCTGGTAATTTTGGACCGCGATCAGATGACTAGAACGACACCTGAGCTGGCACCAACCCGTCCCTCTCCAAACTTTCGCACCACACCAGCGGAAGGACGTTTGACCCCCTACATATGGTTTAGCGTGCGCCAGACACACATACTCTGTGAATCGGGTTTTGAGCCGGGGCCCCCCCCCCCCCCTAGAGGTCGAGGCCTTACCACTAGGCCACCGCGGCCCCTTACTGAAAGTTAGATATCTGCGTGAATGAAAAATAAACTGACTTAAACCATATTGATTTATTGTTATAATATCGCCCAATTTTGAAGGTAATACGCGTTAACAATTGGTCTCCAAATATATAGGTGCACGTTCTTCTGTTAAATTCTTCCAGTCTACAGAAATAAGTAGCAAAACCATTTTCTCTAAAACATTTCGTGAAAATTTGCCATTATATACCTTTTTTATCATTGATTAATCATGCTTTTATTATTCTATTTATTCTACAGATATGTGCACTTGGAGTCAAGAACTGTCCCCTCCCCCCGCCCATTCCACTTTTTCTTTTTATGCTCAAAATGGGAGTGAATGAACTGAAAGTAGTCCTGCTCCAGATAAAGTTGTAACAGACCCTGTACGAACGAGGCAGTCTTGATTTATTAATATATCCTTCTTTTCACAAGTGCACCTTTGTTGCAGTAGATGGACGCATTCCATAAAAAATAACTCATTTATTTCCGTCATTCCTTCTTTAAATATTTATCTGCCACCTAATCAATCAACAAATTCCATAACGCCTCACAAAAAAACTTCACTCCAACTAGTTTCGCCACATTTATATCGCATTTCCGCTAAAGCAACCGAATCTCCGTCATCTACTCTGCTCTGGTTAAGCTCAACCGGGAAAGAAAACAAAACGAAGAAGGCCCAAAACATCTCAGCTCGGCGGCGTTATTTATTAACAGCACCACGGCGCCGGAAGTGAAGATGTTATTTCCTTCCCCTGACCCTCTGGTCATTCGGAAAGCACACATTATTATGGCTGGCTCTGCCAATAAGCACGGTTTTCCACTTCGGTGCCTGATTTGCGTCACTTATCCAGCGCCAGATGAGGCCTGCATGACGAGGTTGATTCATCTTTCACGCCAAACAAAAGGGACGCTATTTTTGCGAGGGTTATGGGGACTGTGTGCTTTGTGTCCTTACGAAAAAGGGAATTATTATTAGAGATAAAGTTACGGCCCAATACGTTTTGATTGTGTTCCTGCTTTGCTCCGCATTTGGGTTAGGAAAACAAAATAAACTGTTCCTTAGGAGTTTCTTTTATCATTGGTCCTTTTTTTTCCTGCTTGATGAGTATTTTTTGGGTGTTTCAAAAGCCACAACAGTGACGCCTGAAAACAACACTTTCAAAAACAACAGCTGAACTATCAGCTATTTGTTAAGAAAACTTCTTTTGCTCGTGGATTTTTTCCCCCTAAACTTCAACTTAACCTTTTTATGGACCAAAGTCAACATATTTTTCGAACGTCATCTCGTAACAATCTAGTTCAGGACTTTTTAAACATTTTCCTCCCGCTATCCCTTGTGGCCGCAGAGGCCTTGTGGTAAGATCTCGGCTTCGGAGCCGGAGGGATCCGGGTTTGAAACCAGATTCCATCGAAGATCCACCATGCAGGGGGCCTGGTGCACGTTAAACCTGACGGCGTGGGTCAAACGTCTTCCCTCTGGTATGGTGCGGAAGCTTAGAGAAGGCCGATGTCATCCTCGCCATCTGACCTTGGTTCAAAATGACGAGATCCACCCTTAAAGAACACTCGTATTGCTTCTGCAATCCCAACATTAAAACGCATCTTTGAAAATGAGTTGTTGTAAGACAAAGTTTCATTTTGAAACAGTTTAAGCCAAGTCGCTATTTTTGGCTATAAATGCTTTAGAATTTGAAGCAGTTGCATAGCAAGGGTAAGTGGCGCCCAGGGCATGGTATTTCTTCGCCCCCTCATCACATTTGACTTTAGAAATGGGCATAAACGCGCTGTGTTTTGTCTCCAAGGCTCCCCTGATGCACGGGTTTTTATACCTCACCTTGCCCACCTCTCGCTACACTACTGTTTGAAAGAAAGAGGATCTGAGACAGAATTCATGATCCCACTAAGCCCCTACTCACACCCCACTTGGTCTCGTCCCATATTTTGAGAAACCGCTGTTTATATTGGAGGAGAGAGGTCATGCCGAGAGAATCCGTTGATTCTTTTTGTTTGGGACCATGATAAAGATCTCTTATAGAAGGGCCAGTGGTCTTATGATATTTCAATTCTTGATTCCAACGAAGATTCGTATCGTATTTAGATCTGGTGCACATGAAAAATGGCCAGTAGTGATGTGGCAAGTGCAAATGACCCCTAGGTTTCACTCCCCGTCGTCATATTTAGATTGAAAAAAAGCGTAACCAAATATACTAATTTTTTACTTTCTCGTATACTAAGTATGCAAAGAGAAAGTATCGTAATCGTCAAAAAATGCGAACTCGAGATTTTGACGAATCTCCACGTTTTAGACCTCCTGATTCCGAAAAACTCAATTTTGGAATTATGTCTGTGTGTCTGTCTGTGAACACGATAACTCGAAAACTATTAGAGCTACGGGGCTGAAATTTGGTATGTGGTCTTTAAACATAATTCGTAGGTTTCTATCAAATTTTGGACAAATTCCGTCTACGGGAAGTCTGTCTGTGTCTGTCTATCTGTCCGTGGTCATGTGAACACTATAACTCAAAAACTTGAATAGCTAGATGAATAAAATTTGGTACACAGTTTTATCATCATGAATGTAGGTCCGCATAAAATTTTGGGCCAAATTCGTAAAAGGGCTGACTGTCTGTCGGTCTGTATAATCGCATACTTGTAAAAATTATATCTCCTAAACCCACTGGCTTAGATAAATAAAAATTGGTATGACGTTTGCTAACATTAATTATAGATCTGTGCTCAAATCTCGTTTCAATCCGTTGAAAAAAAGGTGTCCAAATTGCATATTTGGTTCAAAATGCACATTGCGACTGTGTGTTGGCGAGCGTTTCGCTTATTTTACTCAAGTTAGCATAGTTGGCATTTGACCTTGTTTTATTTTATTGATGCCTCTTGCCATTGTGCCATCTATATACAGGGTGATTATAATTAAAGTTCATCTTTCAAAAAGCTGTAAAAAAAAACCACTCTTCAGAATTGCCTGATATTTCCCCCGCGCTCCCCCCCCTCCCCCCGCCCCGCCCGGCAGAAGAAAAAAAAATGTTTCAAAATTTTAGCAATATACGGCGCTTTTCACGTCAGAATATGCAATA
The DNA here is from genome assembly GCA_013235015.1 of Araneus ventricosus. NCBI lineage: Eukaryota > Metazoa > Arthropoda > Arachnida > Araneae > Araneidae > Araneus > Araneus ventricosus. The sequence continues at coordinate 7,654 of BGPR01007210.1, read as the reverse complement.
TAAGAAACGATGAAACATTTTTTGGACAGATGAAGCTCATTTTCATATCCATGTAAATGTCAGCACTCGGAATTGCGAAATATTGGCAACGGAAAATCCGTCCGGACGTCAACCAGTACCTCTTCGTTCTGAAAAAGTAACTGTGTGGTGAGGATTTGAGGCATCGTTTATCGCAGGGCCATTCTTTTTCGAAGAGATAGGTCCTGCGTGTCGTGTTACCTGTACCGCCAATGATGAATCTCTTTTGCGCAACCATGTCATTCCAGCACTTCAACAGCGTGCAAGTGTGAGTAGCACAATTATCATGCAAGACGGAGCAACTCCACATATTGCAAATCCTGACAAGCGCCTTTTCAGCAGGCATTTTGGAAATTATAGAATTATCAGCCGTCATTTTCGAACAAACTGGCCTCCGAGATCACCTTATCTTAATACTTATGATTTCTGGTTGTAGGGTTGTCTGACACATGTTATGTTCAATGGTCCGATTGCAAACTTAGTTGAACTGAAGACAAGCACTGCGCAAGATACACTCCTATTTGTTGTGGGAAAATGCTGTTTCTCGGTTTGAAATTGCGGTAGAAAACGGTGAACAGCATATTGAACATTTCTTGAGCCTGTCGTGTGGGCTGGCATTCAATTAAATTGCCACAACTGCCGAATGACTTGGAAGTCATTGTTTTATTCATTGATTTTGTTTAGTAAAAAACCTTTACAGTCACACACACATGCCTGTTGAACCGAACGGTTGGTTTAAACTGCAAACCATGCAGTGACCGTCGCATTGGGTGGTTTAGTTTATTGTTACTGTTGTGGTTTAGTTTATTATTTAGTCATTGTCAGCGGCGGACTGGTCAGGTTGCCAGCTTGCCCGATGGCAAGTGGGCCCCTTGCACATAAGTCATTATGGGCCCCAGGATATGTACGCGTGAGAGAGAGAGACGGAAAAATAGAACTCTTTTTCTAGCAAATTTCCTATGCTCTCTCACACTTAATTTTCAGTTTGGTTACAAAATTCTCAAAATAAAGGTATAGTTCCAAATATACAGTATACTATACTCCCACCAAAATTATTTCCAATTCAATCATAAATTTCACTCCTAATAATACGCATAATACTTGTAAACTGTAATTAATTATACTATATGTAATAGATTTTTAGATTAGGAATACAATATTTTAACTTATTAACTTTAATTTATTGGGTTTAAAAATAAATTAAATTAAATATGTTTATATTATGGCACTGTAGAGTGGGTCCCCATTGACTCCTGGCAACCAATATTTTTAGATCCAGTCCGCCACTGGTCATTGTCACTGGTACCTGAACCCTTATACATTTCATGACTTGTAAAGCGTCATCTAGTGCTAAAATTTTGAACTATTTTTTTCTTCTGCCATTCTTTTTCTCCCTTATTCGAGTATACTCAGGTGAAACATCAGGTCATTCTGACCAGTGGTTCTCTTTTTACAGCTTTTTGAAAGTTGAACTTTAATTATAATCACCCTTACTCCATCCATGTCACACACCACTGGGGTTTAGGTCGAATTTTTGAAGTTTTGGGTGGCAGCTCATAAATCATCAAAAATAACTTAATGCTGACCTGTTTATATAGTTTGGATATTAAATTCAAATATGATTGTTCCGCTTGTTAAAATATATTGGCGTCGATTTGACAAATGTTGCAAAATATAATTACGCGTTTATCCCAAACTCGAAAATGCCGCGATATAAATCTAAATATTATTCAACCGAATTCTGATCTAAACCCTCAATTTAATTAGCAAGCGGTATGAAATTGTTAATCAAATCTGTCAGAAGCACTCTTCAACTCATTCATTACACATTCGTTGATTTCTCCCAACCATTTGGCAACACTTTAATAAGCAATTTGGAATTCAGGAATTCTATAAAGTTGTTATTAATGTGTTCGTGAAATTGCCGAACTACTCTTGACATTTGAAGACTCCACACGTTTTGAGATGCATCCGTTGTTTCGGAAGCTTTAAACGGCTATAATTGGGGCGTAATTTGGGAAAATGTCGTGAGAAAATGTCAGTCAAAGTAATGAAATGGGTGTACTGCTTCAGATTTGATACACAGATTTGCATGAGTCAGGCAGGTTTAGTTTAGTTTAATTATATTAACGTCCCGTTTTGAAGCAACACGAGGTATTGTTACAAACATGGAAAGTCGCTTCCCAGCAATGTGAGTCTTATGGTTGGGAAGAGAGTTTTACAGGGATAAGTATGGGATGGCTAGCAGCAGCCACGTCTAGTTCCCCGACCTTGGCGACAAATTTGGCGACGTCACGGCCATGTAACGTCACGGCCTGCCGGGGAAAACTATATAAGAAGAGCGCTTGGACGACGGAGGGTGTTGTTGATCGCCTTGGAGCGCGAACGTCTTTGGAGACCTATCCGCTGTGCGAGCTAGTAAGCTGGTGAGCTGAGCGCTATTGAAGTGCAGTTATTGTCGTTGCTAGTTATTTGCTGACTGTTTGTGTTGTTAAATATCAAAGTGCTGAACTGTTCTTACCTGTAAATTGTTGTCTGTTTACATTGGTAATCTGTGCAAGAACTTTAGTTTCCTGTACCTGTGCTACGTGTTTTCCTGCATATTTCTAAATAAACCTTCCTTCTCTATTATCCTGCGTGTTGGACTGTTTACACCATACACCCACAGTAAGACTTTTGCAACAGTATACTTTGGGACAGATCTCATCATTTTGAAACACGGTCAGATGACGAGGACGACACCTGAGCTGAGAATACTAATAGAATAGGGTAGAATACTAACTGCAAGTATTGAAATCGTCAAAAAATTCGACGTCGAGGTTTTGATAAATCTCCACGTTTTAGACCTACCTCAGTCCGAGAAAACCAAAGCATATTTGGATCTATGGCTGTCTGTGAGCTCGATAACTTAAAAATGCAACGAGCGAGATGGATGAAGTTTGGTATGTGGTCTGAACATCGAAATTTTATATTTATACGAAATACGTCTACGGGAAGCCTGCGGTATGTCCATCCGCGTGCTTATGAACTCGATAACTGAAAAGGGCAACGAGCTAAACAGATAAAATTTGGCATAGGCTTTATTAGCAAAATTGTAGATTTATATCGAGTTTTGGACCAAATCCGTAAGCGAGTTGTCTCTCTTTCAGTCCATCTACCCACGAGCACTGGGATGCGAAATCCAGAAAAACGCAACAAGCTGCATAAATAAAATTTGGTATGTGGTAATGACACTCAAATTGTAGATGTATATGCGGCGAAACCTCACATAACGAGAATAATTCGTTCCAGAATATTACTCGTGATGCGAAACAATTTTTCCCATAGGAATCAGTGTAAAATACGATAATGCGTTCCATACTGAAAAAAAATACTCAAAAATTTTTATGCACAACGTTTATTCAAAGAAAAGTATATATAAGATCGTTAAGGAGCCTGAATCATATTCATCTTATCTTCTATGCAGAATCAACCAGCATGGACTGATGTAACTGTTCAGTTATCCTTATTAAAAGAAATAAGTCAATTACGTTACGTCATTCAACTCGTTACGTCACTCAAATACGTCATATCATTTGTTACGTAGCGTATCAACAACTGTAAATGAATGGCAGAAAAATAGTTTTTAAAAAACCATCGCCTTAAATATTACTGGAATCAAAAAATGAAAATAACCAAAGTCCCTCGTTCCATTCAAAATGTTTATTGCTAGAAAAAAGAAATCAAAACAAAAGATCTCATTCGATTAACAATTAAAACAGGTTACAGTTAAAACGAGTACTGGGACCCCTAGTTTGATAAAAATTAAAGCAAAATAAAAGCTCCATTGATTTGACAGTAGCAGGCGAAAAATCAGGGAATTCCCCTCTCCTCGTCACTCGTTATGCGAGACATTTTTTGACAACTTATTTTGCTCGTTATGCGAGGTGTTCCTTGTGCGAGATTTCACTGCATTTTTAATTCAAACTATCTCAGGGAAAATATCCTATTGCATACGCGATTTTCTTCACTATATTGCGGAGCTTAATACAAAAAGCGCAATATTGTGGATCAGTGGCGAATCCACGGGGGTGGCTAACGGGCTGCAATTCCCCAGAGCTAGACCAGAATTCTTTATTTTATTTAAAATCGGTATAGTTGTTTTTTTCTTATCTCCCTTTAAAAAAATTGAAAACATTTCTTCCTGGCTTTTGACACGCTCGAATTTACCCATTTTTGTAGTCAGTGGCGAATCCGGGGGGCTATCGGGCTACAGCCCCCCCCCAGAGCCAAACCAGAATTCTTGATTTTATTTAAAATCATCACAACTGTTTTTCCTTAATTTCTCTCTTTTAAAAAAATAATAAAAACGTTTCAACATTGCTTTCTGGCTAGACAGGCTCGAAAATGTCCCTACTTTTGTAGTCATTCCCCTTGTACTTGTAGTTTTGACGCGGTCAAAGACATTTTTTGACTAGTTATTTCATTGTAATTTTTATCAAATTATCAAAAGTATTGTGTTGTTCTTTATGATTCTTATTGTCAGGGGAGTAAAGTCGGTAAAATTAAAGTGTTTTGGTTTACTTTAGCCTTGAGGTTTGACATTCGTCACGACGATACAAAACTTTTTATACCTCAGCCCCCCTCCCCCAGACCCAAATCCTGGATTCGCCACTGTTGTGGATGTACACGCTAAAGTCGAAGTAGAACATTCGCGCTGGTTCTTTTCATGGACTAAACAAACGATAACTATATCTTCATTCTGGCGCCAAATCGAATTTCGATCGCTCCTGTATTGCGAGCCCTATTTTCTTCCGGAAAAAAATTATCTTGTAGTAAGAAGATAACATACCCTCGAACCATCCAAAAAATAAATAAATCGTCGCGTCGGTTGGATTTTCCTGAAAACCCATCATTTCCAACTCCAGAATCGATTACCGTTCGTGCTTTGTATCGATAAATATCCTTCTCGATCATCGATGCCGTGATGGGAATTCCAGTTCGCTGCAGTGATTTGTCTACAGTAAGCAAACAATAATGATGAAGAACAAGCTTATGATGCTGAAAATGTTTGCAGGCGATATTCAGTTTTATAAATATGAAATCGGAACGTCCCGTGCAAATACTATGTTTTATTTCCTCCAGTTAATCGAGTGGAAGTAATATCGGAGAAAAATTTGCTTTCGATGCTTCTTTTCCAGAGTGTACTAATATTTTCGATGCAGGTTAGAAGGGTGGAGAATTGTTTTTGATATATTTCTCAGTGGTTGGCAAATATTTATTGTTTTCTTTATGACAAGATTGATATGTCATGAGATAAATGAATTTAAAATTATTTTAACTATTTATTTTCTGCGGGGTTCAACTGGTTATAAATGAAAGTGTCGATTAAAAGTACAGTATAGCCTTGTTGCTAAAGTAATGCATTTGAAATGCCAAAAACTGTGGTTATTTTCGAAGCAATTGGATAAATTAAAAATGTATCAATATTAATTTTTTTAATAAATCTACGTAATCGAAATCGTATAGTAGATTAAATTTGCAATTTAAAATGCTATGTGTTTCTATTTAATGCGCCACGTTTTTTTCAGTTTAAAATATTTTGTTAAAAACGCTATAGTTTAATCTACGTAACATTTTTAAAATAATTTCACAACTAAATGTAAATTAATTTTTAACTAACTTTAATTGTGAAATAATTTTTAAACTTGAGATATGACGAATCTGTCAATCACTAGTAGTCTAAGTTGCAGAACTAGTCTAAAACGAACGCGTTAACATAGCATTGGAAAGAATTCCATTAACATTGGAGGCGTAGCGTGGGTAAATTGCGCTGGGGGCATAATGTGATTTTTTCGCCCCCAGTCGTCAACTGGAAATGGCGGCCCCCAGGACATGGTATTATTTTTTCGCTCCTTCATCCTATTTGATTTTAAAAAGTGTCTTAAACGACCTCACGTGTTGTGTCCGTGGTAGGGGTGGAAGAAACCTACCGGTTTTAACCGAAAACCGATTTATTTTTTTTTTTCGGTTAACCGGTTTTTTTCGGTTATTTTTTGTCCCGGTTATAACCTGTTATTTCTTTTAAATCCAATAACCGGGTAGAAAACCGGATCGGAAGATAGGCTCGATTTTAGGTTCGATTAGACTAAAATTTACCAAGTTATGAAGCTTTGAATTTCATCATCTTAGGCCAACCAACGACAACCGCTTCCTCGAGGAGTCGGTTGGTGGCTTACTGAAAGACTCTTTATGAAGAGATCAATATATGCCGATGGATTGATTTCCTGTAAAAACAGTATTAATAAAGTATTTTAACTATAAACGGCGTTTTTTTTTTTTTTTGATAAAGAAACCGAAAACCGGTTATTTCAAAAACCGGTTATTTTGAGCGGTTATAACCACCAGGTTAAACCGGAGATGAAAAAAACCTAAATAACCGAAAACCGGTTATTTTCGCAATAACCCCCATCCCTACTCCGTGGCACCCTCTGAGACTGGGGCCAAGGCTGGCTCTTAGCCGATTGGACCAACTTCTCCTAATCGGGCCCCGCACCAGATTGCTACGAGGAGCTTCGGTTCCTTTGGGGTGCTGGGCCCCACACGATCCTTTAATGCCTATTCTCCGCTCATAGCCCGGTCAATAAAGATCAAAAACATCAAACTTCGGAAATAGTTATCGTAAAGCTGAATTTAACCCCATTGATAGACCACTTACCAGAGGAGCCTTTTTACAAAGTTCCCAAAAATCCCGCTGGAGCTTTCCTTCCCGACTGCTCTCCAAGTTTCGAAATGCCAGTATCTACGGAACGGCCATTATCTCTGTAACTAATGATCGGATCAAACTCAACTTGATTTTGTTCTATTTGTTATTGAATGGGCTACAAGAATGGCTTTCTTCATATTCACGTTAGATATGATAATGTCTTTATTTATAAATTTAAAAAAGTACGTGAAACAAGTAGGGTTTTTTTACTCTGAAACTGTTGATTTTCGTCCTACATTTTTTTATGTTAGATTATGTATGTATCAGTTCAGTGGAACTAGGGTGATGCAAGCAGGGCGCGTGCCCTGGGTGCCATTACTAGAGGGTGCAAGATTATGTCTAAGGATTTAAGATAACTACTTTTATTTAACTTTCTCGTATGCGAGGTATACAGAGAGAAAGTACTGTCATTGTCAAAAATTCGACCACGAGATTTTGATGAACCTCTATGTTTCAGATCTTCCCGTGTCCAAAAAATACAATTTTAGAATTAAGTCTGTCTGTCTGTGAAGTCGATAACTCAGAAATGGAACAAGCTAGACACATATAATTTGGTATTTAATCATAACAGCAAAATTATAGATTTCTGACAGATTTTGGACGAAATTCGGTAAGGGAAGGTCTGTTCGTCCGTATGCATGTGCACACGATAATTCAAAATCTTAGAGATCCATAAGATGGAGAAATAAATCTAACACATGGTTTTATCATCAGCATTGTAGATTTCTATCAGATTTTGGACGAAATTCGTTAAGGGAAAGTCTTTTCGTCCGTATGCGTGTGCGCAGGATAATTCAAAATCTTAGAGATCCATAAGATGGAGAAATAAATTTAACACATGGTTTTATCATCAGCATTGTAGATTTGGATCAAATTTTGGACCAAATCCAT
>BGPR01007209.1:51712-73062 GCA_013235015.1 Araneus ventricosus | reverse complement strand
ACTGTGTTCTAATTCAAATCTCTATTCCAGAGAATTCTCAAGTTCACAATGTAATTCACTGTGTTCTAACTCAAATCTCTATTCCAGAGAATTCTCAAGTTCACTATGTGATTCATTGTGTTCTAATTCAAATCTCTATTCCAGAGAATTCTCAAGTTCACTATGTAATTCACTGTGTTCTAATTCAAATCTCTATTCCAGAGAATTCTCAAGTTCACTACGTAATTCACTGTGTTCTAATTCAAACAAAATATTACACAACACTGAGTCTTATTATCTGTGTGTCTTTTGTACTCATCGTTATATTAAGCGTTGATGAGACATATTCGGGTTCGATTCCAGCTTTTATTTTAATTGAAAACAAACGAAAATCCAGCGAAAGATCTCTACAGCGGCCATCCTCCGTTCCTAGGAAAACTGGCCGCTCAAAAGGGGTTTCAGGTTTGGAAGTACACAACACTTTTAGAGCACTCTTCCCCCAAACTGTGTCAAATTTCAAAATTACACCATTTTTTAAATTTACAATTCGTTGACTGGACTACGAGTAGAAGGAAACTTGTGAAGGGGAACGGATGTGAGGGGAGGAAGGAAACGCGACTGTTCATCAAATAAGTTTGCCCGCCCCCCCCCCACACACACACTCCGACACATACAATATTACCCTTGTATAATTATTATATAGACATGAGGTTTTTCTGAGGGTTGTTCATTCAGCATTTTTAATTGATTTTACCATTACAATAAGGAATTTTAGAAATATTCACTTTTAAATCCTCCTGTATCTTCTAAACTATTGATGCTACAAAAAAATGTAGGACTTTTTTGTAGGAATTCCATGTAGTTTAATTTTGTAATTGAGTGTTTTTCGATAGAACCCATAGTTTTAGAGATATTTAAGAAACACTGACGTAAATGTTACAAATATCCATCATTGTGCAATGATTGGTTAATTTCTGTCAACAGTCCGATTTGATTTTCTCTTCCTTATATTGTTTATTGAACCAGCATTCAGCTTCAGTAACTTTTTCGATTCGACTTTTTATGGACATTTTCTCAGAAAATTGTCGGCTTTCAGGTTATCCTTCAAATTACCCTTTCATGACGGAAATTTCGATTTCTCTAGAATGACCATTACCGACTAGGTTTTGTTTAGAGTCAATAAAGATCGATAATAGAAACTACACGCGTCGTTAAAGAAAGGTAATCATTGTATCAGATTTTATTCTTTGAAGATCCCGTTCCAAATTTGCTCCTGGAAACAGTATAAGTGACCACCTATTATGATTTCGCAAACAAACGACCTTGAGAAGATTATAAAAGAAGTTATATTTGTTTCTTGCCGAGTGGAATTTCATAGAAGTCTCTTTTAAGCACTTTCATTTAACCTTCCAGCGGGCGCGCCTGCACAAATTTTACGACATATCGTGCATCGTATTACATAAATATATCGTGCTGTTTTACAAAAATAAATACAGCTTTTATTTATGTTATCTGTACTTATTAGCTTAATAGTAAACAAAGATTTTTTTATTAAAAATTGCACTTAAATTTATAAAAGAACGGTATAAATATGTAATACGATGCATACAACGCAGGTATCTCTTGAAAACGCGCGCCCACTGGAAGGTTAACTTGACTTTTGCTCATCTTTGTAGAGTAATTCTCACTTCCTTTGGGAAGAATTGATTATAAAATTCTGAAACAAAGTTTTGAAGTGAAAAACTGAGTTTTGAAATTTCGTATAGACGTGTTGTTCTCTGGTCGCAAGGTCAGTATTGATACTAGGAATGAAAAAAACCTATCAGTTTTAACCGGAAACCGTTTTTTTTTTCTGTTTCGGTTAACTGTTTTTTTTTCGGTTATTTTTTTTGTCCCGGTTATAACCGGTTATTTTTTAAAATCCAAAAACAGGGTAAAAAAAAAGAATGGGATGATAGGCTCGATTTTTTTCATGTTCGATTAGACGAATTGCGTTATTAAATCAATTTTAGGGGTCTATTCTGGTACCCCTGGAATGGACCTTATGCATGTGACGTCACATCCTCCGACACGCGACCTGCCGGCGGCAGCCATTGGTCAGTCTTAAACAGCTGACTCAGAACTGCTTTTATTTCTGAGTCACTTATAGGCCGATCATTTTGTTTATTCCTCCGCAGCTGTTTTTCTATACTCTCGAACCCAAACGGTGCATAAAGTCCATTTATTACTTTTATTTTGAGGTTGTTGGAGATTATCGGTCGTGTCGTAAGGTAACTCAATTTTCTGAGTGTTCCTGTGCCGCAAGGTGGACATTTGGTTATCAGTATGACGTCATTTTCTGTATTACGTCATGATGTTTTCGTGTATAAAATGCTTGTGTTTTCTCTGTGTATGATTCGATTCGACCATGTAATCACTTGTGTCGACATAGCGTGAACGGAGTGCTCATCATCATCATCATCATCATGCTTCAGAACATAGTGTTTGTGTATATAATAATTTAGAAGTTTTCTTTTAATGTTTATCAAGAAGATAAACCCAATCGTAATAAATGCATCTTATTAGAAGAAAAATTGACTCTCTCGTCTTTATGCGTACTCCATTGTTTCTCTGTTTTCCAACAGAGGTTTATGTAAATTGTACAGGAAGGGAGGAGTTCGCCTCGAGTGACAAAAGTTTCAGGTACGCCACTGGATTTATTTTAACAATAAAAAAAAACTGAAAAAAGTTGTCTGAAATACAAATTATAACTATTTTCAAAAGAAATTAGAAATTTTCTAATAAAGTACTTTCTTCAATAGAAGATTCTTAAAATTCGATTTATCATGAAAAACGGATCCGGGCTTGTTTAAATTAGGGATGAGCAAAACCTACCGGTTTTAACCAAAAGCCGTTTTCTTTTGTTTCGGTAAACTCTTTTTTTCCGGTTATTTTTTTTATCCCAGTTATAACCGGTTATTTTTAAAATCCAAAAACCGGGTAAAAAAAGATGGGAAGATAGGCTCGATTTTAGGTTCGATTCGACTAAAATTTACCAAGTCATGAAGCTTTGAATTCCATCATCTTTGGCCAATCAAGGACAACCGCTTCCTCGAGGCGTCTGTTGGTTGGCGGATTACTGAAAGAGTCTTTATGAACAGATAAATATTGGCCAATGCATTGATTTCCTTTAAAAACAAGATTAATAAAAAAATAAATGAAATTTGTCTACATACGGCGGTTTTTTTGTAAAAAAAAAACGAAAACCGGTTATCTGGTTAATCTGAATAAACGAAAACCGGTTATTTTACTAGAAACTACCGGTTTCTTACTAGAAATAACTTAAAAGATAAAACAAAACATTATAGCCCTCTCGCGAAATGTTTCCATGCTTAATCTAACATACCGCTTATATACTGTTGTTATAAATGTAATGTCGCTTTTCTGTTTTACTGGTCTTATGGTTGGGAAGAGAGTATTGAAGGGGTACGTACGGAATGTCGTAGGCGGGACCTGAACTTGGCGACCATTTTGGTGACTTGGCGACAAATCGAAGTCTAATGTAGTCTGCCACTGTATTTCGGATTTTTTTTTTTATGCTACATTGCCTAGTCTATAAATCTTCCTGTTGTGGAATTTTTAAACTAAAAAGCTCATGTTAAGCACCTGGAAGAACGCAAAATTTTCCATTTAAAATTGAGGATTCTCCTGAAAGGTTTTTAATCTAAAGCGGGACATTCACAAGTGTTCCAATTCTCTTTTGTTGGTACACAGGATGCCAAACCCATTCGTCAATGTGAAATCACGATGATCTGGCGTAGACTGAGGGAGAGTTTTAAATTCCAATGTTGTTGGATTTCCATTCATCTAGTTCGGTTATAAAAGTGAAATATGATCCTTCGAGTCGGGCGATAAATCATCGGTGTGTGTATGGAGGGGAGAACCACCCATGTGAGTCAGACTAAAGAAATCAGGAGCTCTACCACCATTCTATCGGTAACTATTCGTCACGGATTGTTCTCACTCACATGTACTCAAAGTCTTCGGAAAAATAGCCGTGACCTTCAATTTAGGGTTGGGTGATACTGTATGAACTTTATACTCTGTATCAGGTATGCAAAAATATCAGGTACACAAAACTGATATATACCAAAAGTATAATTTACACAAAACTGATACATATCAAAAGTATCATGTACACAAAATTGATACGTACCAAAAGTACCAGGTACATAAAACTTACACATACCAAAAGTATCAGGTATACAAAACTGATACACAACAAAAGTATCACGTAAACAAAACTGATACACAACAAAAGTATCAGGTAAGCAAAACTGATACATAACAAAAGTATCAGGAACTTGGTATCAGTTCTCAGACTCGATTGATACCGCTAGTTTTGCGGCATCGTTCAGTTTCGCTACCTAAACCTGATACAAAGTACCATATTGATACTTTGTAAAAATAACATTTGGTACTTTGTACTGATACAAAGTATCACATTTATACTTTGTATCAAGTTGGATCGCTCCTTGTTTTTGATAGAGGCATTGAAAATGTGCAGATGGCCTTTAGTGGCAGTTGCAGACGGGGAGGGAAGGAAACGATTTGTTATTATGGCGTGTATTGGAAGGCGATGATTCCTGAGCTGGTATTGGTATGTGTTAGATTTATATGTATTGCAACAGTTTTGTGTAAAAGATTCGATAGGATTTTACCATCACGTTGTTACCTGTTCGATAAGATTTTACCATTGTTACCTGTTGGAGCATCTCGATGGAGCAAGATTGACGAAATGAATAAGTACTTGGAAGAACCTTAATCAAGATCCATTAAAATGTTGGCTTTCCGTATTTAAAAAAAAAATCAGAAAATAATTTTGCCCGATTGTGATATCCGTTCCATGTGAACATTTTTTTCGATAGAGGGACTGATCTTAAATGACAGAAGAACAAGATTGTCTTCTGACAAAGTGAAAAAATCAGTTTGTTTAAACTATTATTATCGCATTTTTCTTTTTATCTCTCTCTTTAATTTTTTTGTGCCTTATATGTTCTCAGTGTCATACTTCTGTTCATATACCTACTTTCTTAATAAAAGAGAAAATTTCGTTTTTTTTGTTTGTTTTAAATTGTATATATTTAACTCTATATATTAATAAATTATAGCTCTGAAGATCATTATCTCCATCTGTACCTAAATTGCTCGTTAGCTATATCTTTGATTGTTAGCTTTAATTTTGTACTTTGTACTTTTTAAAAAAGCTTTTAAAAAAACAGACTTTAATAAAACGGTAAACTTTTACTCTACGGTGCCCACTTGCTTCTTGCCAATTTTTCTTGGCGCAATTTCATTTGCTGTCGCCAAATACTGTTTTGGATGCGCAGTGCGCTTTTCATTGCTCTACTGCGCATGCTTCATTTGAAAAGGAGAGATTGAGCACGCAATGCCTTCGGCATTTAAAGCGTGTACCGGGCAATTTTTTTTAACTTAATAAAACATCAGCGGCTTCGCTTTCTGCAAAGCAGGATACTAGTACCTTCGCTTATTCATTGAGAAGCGAAAACACAGAATAACATACACAGTTCTGAAAATAAAGTGAATGAAAATGTTCAAAAACGAGAAAAGTGTAGTTAAAACTTCACATACCTATTTTAATTGCTCAATTGCTGTTTACACTTAGGACACTGGTATCCGCTTGCTATCCATCCCTGATCCACACACCTCGAAAGGGAACCAATGCCATAATCAACAACAGCTGTACGAAGCGCACGTAACGAAATGATAAAATCAGACAAAAATCAAACCGACAAAACAAATTCGATTGAATCGACCAATCACATAAAACAGATCAACGGAACAAACCAATCAAAACGAATCGTAATATCGCGCCATGCGCAAAACACCGATGAAAAGATCAATTTCCGTGCATGTGCACATCTCACTCGTTAAAATCATCATTGCGCAACCAAAACAAATGTTCACCTCTCTCCATTCTTGGCGGCAAAGAGTTGTCGATCCTAAGAGGAACGAAGTAAGTGGGCACCGTAGAGTAAAATTTAGCCATATGGACGAGTTTTCTGTTTTTGTTTCTTACATTAAAAACCTTGACTTTATTTGCATGGCTTTTTGACTTCCGCTTTGAAGATTACATTGACTCATCCAGAAAACTCGTTCATATAGGTAGTTAAAACAACATAGCGTTCGCCAAGTCAGAAATCTCTTATCAGTACTTGCTTGGCTTCAAGATACAGTTACGTTCCGACGGTGAAAGTATCAGGTACAAACAAGTATCAGCAAAACCGGATATCAACCCAACTCTCCCACCAGAGCCGCGTCTAACGGAAGTGAGAAACTTTATAAGTATCGGAAGTAGAAGCGATTGACCAATCAAAAGAGAGCGCTCTTTCTGAATGGTGAGCATAAACAAAGTGAATTCCTGACTCATCCGACGCCGAAAAGATGGAGACCGAGAGACCATCCAATAAAAAAATCAAAGAAGAAGAAAAATACGATTGGGAAGAAACAATACAGCCTCATCTAACAATAGCAGTCATCGGTGAAAGTGGTTGCGGTAAATCTTCCCTGATTTTGGCAGCCAAGAATCACATTTTCCCTCACCCTCACGAGAAATTCGTCACCAAGCTGTTCTGTGTGGACGTCGAAGTGGATGGAAAGGTAGAAACCTGCATGGTAAGAGAGAGCAACGTTGAAGACCTCATGGGAAGCAAGATCTATTCGGTTGAAGACGACATGGGAAGCAAGATCTATTCGGAAACGAACGTCGTTTTGCTGTGTTTCAACAAAACCGAGGCTCTGGGAGACGTCGAGAAGTGGTTTCAGAAGCTCCAGAAGAACATGCCCAATGTGCCGATCATCGTAGTGAGGATCAAGAAGGAGGAGGAATTCTTCGAGAGTATTTATTATTATTCAACGCTCAAACAGATAGAGAAGTACTCTCCTTTGATGGAATGTTTTCCGCACGCGAAGGAAGGAGTGAAAGAAGTGTTTCAGGAAGCTGTCAAACAGGCGCGAAAACGTGAAATCGCCGATGATGATAAAGCTGTTTGATGTAAGAAAATCGGCGAGAAAAAGTAAGGATATGCAATTTTGTTTGTGTAAAGTATAGAAGGCCATTTTCGCACCAACAGGCAATTTTGATCGTAGAAAATGAAATCACTTTGCTCTGTCGATGCGTAAGGATATTTTATTGTATATCCTTTCAATAACATTTTATTTCTCAACAGCTTTCTTGTAAAAGTAATTACATGAACTGTATATCATAATGTTATTAAGTCTCGCCAAATGCGGCAACTTCGCGCCAACCATCCCAAAACTTGCCAAACAGTCAGTTTAGAACAACAGCCATGATTACCAGATTTGGCGAGAAATCTCCAAACAATTCATCTTTGGCGACCTCAATTTGATTTCTTCTACAATTATATGTTTTTTTATAACACTTGGTATAGGTATTTTTTTAAAGAAATACTAACTAATGGCATGTCTTGTGCTATGTGCTGTTTTGTTTACTTTGGATTGACAAATGAAAAAATTACTGCCAGTAAAAAAAAGGAAAAAAATACACATAGGGTAGATGCTCCAGTTTTGGCCACCTTAAGATAAAAATTTGAAATGGAAATTTTACAGTGGATGACTGTTTAAAGCATATTAAATCATATTTATACTATTCTTTAGCAACTTTAATTGGCTTTCTGCTAGTTATAAAATTTTTTCTGAAGAATATTTTAGATTTAGAGTTATGAATTCTTAAATAAATTAACCCAAATTGCACCAGTTTTGGCCACCTTTATGCACCAGTTTTGGCCACTCTAATATTATATTTTTAAGACATTTTAATGAATTTTAAGTAACAATAAGTCATTTTTATGCAATATATATTTTAGTACATTATTTTCTGTTATTTTAAATGTGATTTTTTTGAGGAATTTATAAAGATATGTAATAAAATTTACCTAAGCTGATTTTAGCTGCAGATTTCAGTTTTTTAAAAAAGAAACAGGAATGCAGAAATCAATAATTTAATTTGGTTGATAAAATACAAACTATATATACTCGCATAATTGTTTTTTTTTTTTTTTTTTTTAAAAATATAAAATGCAAAATCAGAGGAATGTCTCTTGTTATCATAAAAGTGCTGATGATTTTTTTAAAATCAAGACCTACTATTATACTCGCTAATAATATCCACAAATATGTATTTTTATAATTTTTAATTGCAACATTAATCAAATTCATCAGAAGCATTTTTTTGAATGGCCTTAACTGCATTACCAACTTTAGATGGTGAGTAGCAAATTTTTTTTATGGAAATGCTACCTGCACTTCCTACTTTTAATTGGAGCAATTACTATGTAAAATGAAAACAAACAAAACTAAATCAGTTACTTTTATTTTAGAAACAAAACTAAATCAGTTGCTTTTATTTTAGAAATAAAATTAAGTTAGTTACTTTTATTTTAGAAACAAAACTAAATTAGTTGATTTTATTTCATCCAGATATTCTTAAATTTATGTAATGGCTAAAAGACAATAATGAAGTTATGTGGCCAAAACTGGCACATATAGTAAATTTAAAGTACCAGTCTGCAAAAACTGCAGTACAAGTATTTGCAGTTTTTGGCCACCACTCATTTAATCTTAAAAATAATTAATTTTGATATGAAATCAGAATAAAAAGAAAGATTAAATCATAAACCTTAAGGGTAATCAGTTTTATATTAACCATTTAATTCTGAGAGCTTTATGATGAAAAACTGCAAATACTTGTTCCTTAACAAAAACAACAGTTGTGATACATGATCATGCATTTGATTTTTTTACAAGTCACATGATTGAGAAAAATGAACCAATCAGATTGAAAATAGTAAAATAAGGATTTTTAAAGTATTGGAATGCTTCTTATTAGTTAATTTGAAATTACTGGTTAATTATTGGAAAAACCAATGAGGCCAAAAGTGGAGCATCTACCCTATATACAAGTTAATATTTGTATAAATGAATGTACGAATTGACTCTTTATATGAATGTGCTTTGTTATACAATAAAATATTCTGTTTTGGCTTTTTAAATGATTATTTTCAATATACTTCATCTATAATCACTATCATTGCATGTAATAAAGACAAGTACACTTCGAGAGTACTTCACTTATAAAACATCAAAATAACATTTTTGAATATTCTTTACAGTTGTTTTTCATGAAATCATTGGTAAATAAATGCGCTGATCAATGAAATATGATGTAATTAGCTATTTATACAATCTTAGCTTGAATTTTGAATGTAAACCAATGCTGATTTTGCAGAAAATATATTCTTTCAAAGTGATGAGAATTTGTTGAATTTGCATGCTTAACTGAGGAATACGTTAAAGACCCTTGCCTTTGCAGGTTTCCACATGTGTTGTAATAAAATTAGGCAATTTATTTGTTGTAATAGTGATTGCTGATAACTGTATGTTTTTTGTGCATGCCATTTTTATGAAAGAAATGAAGCACAGGTTATTGCACATTATATCTATATTATGTGCATCAATTCTGATAGATAATAAATTGTGTGTGTAATATTATATTCCAAGTAAAAAATTGCTTCACAACTGTAGTTAATCAAATATTACTGTGTTTTTGTTCTTATAGAACTAAAAAAAAAAAAAAAAATGAACAGAATGTAGAAAGATAACTTCAGTTTCATACATTGAGTCAGTATTTTGAATGAAGACATCTACATTTTCTGAATACCTCATGGCTATGATTTGGTTAGGTTTTTTATGGTGGATCATGAATTTGATCATACTGCTCATGGCTAAGGTAAAAATGGATTATGTGTATCCGTTTCATATTGCTCGGCCTGCTTTGTATTAGAAACTTGAAGAAAAGGTGTGAAAAAAGAATCATTCAATTCGATATATAAAATGTAATCAGAATATTTGTATTTCATCATGCAAATTAATGAATTTGCTATTTTAGTAGAGTAGTGGAATGAAATTTGGAATTCCTAGATGATTATAAATTTCTTCTAACACTAAATATTAAGCAGAAAAAAAAAGTAATATATATATATATATTTCAATATGCAGTTAACAATCCTCTTTCCTATTTAATTACCACCGTAGTTTTCGAAAGTATATCAAGCTATTGGAATTAGTGATGTGAGATGGTTAAATACCGAAGAGCTAGGCATTTTGAAACAAAAGTATATTTTGCAAATGGTTATTTAAAATGAAACACAATTTACAATTACAAAATATATATATATATATACAAATGGTGATTTCACATGAAACATAATGCTTATAAATACCCAAAAACTGGGTATTTTGCAGAAAAATTCCAGTTTTCTAAGAAGGCTCTTGATTTAAAAAAAAAGGTTTTTGAAAAGGACACAATAATGAATTTTGTTTCAAACAAATTCCAACTACATCAAATTTGGGAGTTTCAAGAATATTTAAAATTGATGTTTATGATCCAGATGAACCCTGCGTAGACAGTAAAATGTCTAGTACATCTTAAAATGACACTACAATTTCAGCAACAAAAATTTCACTATCACTTTTAAAAACTGTTGGAATTGAAACATCTGATAATTTTGTCATCAGAAATGGCTGTTTCTTTGACTAATTAATCCAAAATTAATTATATAAAGAAATTTGTCTCTCATTTTGGTTTCCATTATCAACTCTTTATTATTTTAAAACCAAAATCAACATATTTTTTAAAATTTAGTTAAAATAACTTACTTTAAAAAAAAGCAAATATATAATTATTAATTTACTCATTGTTAATTAAAAAAAGTTGACTTTTAAATCACATTTTATGTAAGATGCATTATGCAGTTATTCATTTTTTTTATTATTATTAAATTTTAGAAAAATTGTGAAATTGTCATGTTTGCAGTTTTTCTTTTTTTATCTAATCTTACACTCAATCACTTGATGTATCAATATCATATCACAACCCAGTGCATGTATTTTACATGAATAGAATTAATTGAAAAATAAATACCCATTTTGGCTGTTATCGGGTAAATACCTAGGTATTTTACATCAGTGGGCTCCACTCTTTTTAGAAATCTCTTGTAAATTTATAATTTTATTTTAAAATTATTAATGCTGTTTAATTAATTGTGGAATAAAGATTGATTTTTAAAGGAAGTAATATACAATGATCTTTATTCAGGTTGGTATTGTGAAGTACAGACAAGAAAAATTTAAAAATTAGCTAGTTTTGCCAAACATAATTGCTTTTTTATTTATAATTCCTACTCTTAGCAGCTGAAATGAAATAAAAATTTAATTTTTCCCTATAAAAGTAATTGGCGACCGCGGGAGTAGGGGGGAATCGAAGCAGCCAGTAGTGTGCTTTGGAGCATCCATGAATGACTTGCCTAAATCTATCGACTTCAATGGGTTGGAAACAAACCGGTCATTGGTCCAAATGGAATAGAACAGTGTTGTGGTGAATGTCCAGTCTTAAAGAACATATATAGGTGAAAGTTGCCGAATTTGGACTACCTGAACATTTTTTAATGTACAGTGACTAAGAAGTAATTTTCATGAGAAATAATTAATAGGATATTTTTGTAGTTTATTTATCTTCAGAACGATGTAGTTATTACACTTACAAAATATACTTTAAAGTAGGAAGAAAATAGCTTCCAAAATGTGTCATTGATTTAATCAAGGAAACTGGTTTTCCAGGTTGAGCCACCAGCTTTTCTTTAAGGCAAAGTAAAAGTATTTTTTGATTCTCAAATTTACAATGCGTGGACCCAAGTATGGCAATTTATGCACTGTATCTCGCTTCTTAATTTGTTTCCTCACAAATGATAGGGTATAGTTTCTTTTTGATACAACATTTGATGATTTTATTGTCCTTTTATTATTTTTGCTTTGGCTTGTTCCACTTCTAATTTATGAGGACTCCTAGTGATTATAACTGTTTGCTGAGCTATTTCCACAGTTCAAGATAATAGTCCCATTGATTAAAACAGTTCAATTTAGCAATTTTTCATGAACTATTAAATTTGAAATCAGAATGACAATTACTCTTTTAAATTTAAAATTACTGAAATTTAAGTTCTCTAATGATGAAATAATGCTGTTTAACTTCTCGCAGTGCTGTGGCGCGAGTTTTATTGTTGGTGGCATCAGAGCGTTACCGGATCAGTGAGAGACAGATCTGGGCTATTATATTAGTAATATTTAAATACTTGTTCTCTAACTGTAACCACATAGCACTTTCTCATCAAAATGATTTCATCCGCCACATTTACATCTTTATAACATAATTTGCTTATTTTATGCCCTAAATATGTAATAGAAGTGAAGTTATGACACGACTTTCCTTTATGTGGGGGAGAATGGGATAAAACCGGGTACCCATGATTCTGGCGCTATTATTTTTCCTATCTGCCAGATAGATACTAAATTACACTCTACTAGTCAAGAAAAAAGGAACTGCCGTAGTGGCGTGTTGTAGCTGTTGAATTCACTGCAACTGTACAGGTTTTTTGTTTTAAGACGTCAACTCTCTAATGTTCGTTTAGTTTTAAACTAACCTTACTTAAAAATCATTACAGTTATAAAAACTACAGTGGGTTGTCAATATAATATGGACACTTTAAAATTTGCAGATTTTTTTGAATACCTCCCAAAAGAATGCATGGATTTTCTTGGAATTTCGAACATGTAAAGATTAGGCTTGAATTCACATTTTAGAGTGAAGATTCGATCACGAGAGTATTTCGGGAAAGTGATGAAAACAAAAAAAAAAAAAAAAATTCGACACATCCCCTTTCAAAGAAAGCTGATAACGAGATGAAATTTTCATCAATTGTTATGTTTGTTGTGCATAATATTTACATGCATTTTCGTAAACATCGCAAAAATGTTCGGGAAAATATAAAGATTTTTTAAAAAAAATCCCAAATTTTTTTTTTAAAGTTTTTTCCTTATAACTTGCAGAGTTTTAAACCAAATTGTATGAAACTTACAGAATAAGTGAAAATATGTTATAGAAGTATTATATTAAATTTGAAGTAAATACGTTGAATATTAGAGGAAATATGAGTATTTGTACTAAATGATTTTTTACTGCGCATGTGCAAAATGTAGCGTAATTTTACTTTCATGACTTAAGAGCCAGATATATAAGCCAACTTCTATAAAAATTCCAGTTCAATACCATTAGTATTCAGAAAGGTATCGGCATTGCAACTTGGTGAATTTCAGTACACTCTAAGAGAAGCTAAATGATGAGGGTCCTTGCACAAACTGATATATTTTAAACTTGAATCTTCGAACAGTAATATTGAATTTTATGAAAGTTGAATATTCTGAATACTCATGTATACTTATAAGTTAAAAAAAATAATTTAAATTACAGTTCGATTATTACTTATTCGACGAAAGGTGACTATATATTAAGTCCAGTTACTAAGGGTTTATACCTTATCAAAAAATAAGGATTTAATCCAATAATTAAGCAGTTCTATTTCGTTTTTTATAACCTCTGCAATCGGGGTAAAACCGGGTACTTGCAAGTGGCGTAAGACCGGGACAGGCAGTATTGATGAAGGCGATAAAAACACATCAGACTTTGATTGTTTATATTTTAATGATGCATTTTCTAATTTAAGTAAAAAGGATGGGTTAATCCAATGTAAGAACTGTCTTAGCTGTGCCCACGAAAGCTCCAGTGGTGCGGAGGAAGAAGAAAACTGCTTTACATGTGAATTTTGTAACTAATATTCTTAAATTGTCGTATAAATAAAATTTAAAAAAAATATTCCTACTTTTCCCCTGAAAATTGAGTTTTCTTAATTTCCCATAACGTTATACCTGGGTAGTTTGACTATTTTTTTTTAAACCATTGATAAAAAAAATAATGAAACTGACTTTTCTGGAAAGATATATCGTACTCCGATAAACAATGAATCTATGCTTATAAAAGTCAATGTTTGCGCGTGTGTGTATGTGCGATGTCCAGACGAATCTATCGCACTTATAGCCATGAAATTTGACACACAGGTAATCATAATGGTGACTCAATGCACCTCGAAGCCGGAATTTTAAAATTTAATCTAGAAAATTTTTTATTTAATGTTTTGGGTCATTTTTGGCACGTTTACGGCTGTAGTATCTTTTCTAATGATCGTTGAAAAACAATGCACCATTGGATAAAACAAACAATTTTCGTTCTAATGAAGTTTGTTTTGAATTTCCAACATAATTTACTGAATTTCGAGAAATTTTTAAATAATAGTCGCTTTTATGGTAATTTTTGATAAGGATTTTTTCAAATTCTCGCATCTGACGTTCTAACAACTCTATAATTTTCTTTTTCTCAGCTTATAACTCGAACGTTTCTATCGGATTTAAAACAAGAGCGGTTAAAATACCTTTCTCCGTTTTTTTCCAAAATTAATTGTTCCTTGATCAGTTCAAAGAGTTTCTTTGCAAGCCAGCTTTCTCAGCGAGACATTCTCCGGAACGAGTTAACTTTCCCATCACGCATTGTTACAATCTCATTGGCTGGTGCGTGACCTTCGTCGCGGCAGGTGACGTCACATACTATACCGTTTTTCTCGGAGAAAATACATTAACTGTATGAATTCGATATTTATTTTCGGCAGTGTCTTAAAATGTTTCTTTGTCTCGCATATTTCGCATGCTGGTTTGTCGCATTTATTAATATTGTTTTGGATTAACGTACTCGGTACTGTTTTCCTAAATTCAAATAATGCGTATGTTTTGTTTTCGAAACTTTTTCATGTAATTTTTGGGCGTTTTTTTCCCTTCATTTTGTTGAAGTCAAGATAGCATGGGCAATGCCGTGCGCGTATTGCTAGTATTTTAATAAAATCTGGCAAGCTCTTAGTCGAATAGTTTAGCTCCAACAAGCCTTAGGTACTCGGTTTTACCCCAACACGTGTTTTTGGATTTGCGATTTCAGAGGCATTTCTTAATACCCGAATTTCGGTTAACCGGGTTTTTACTGTATTCTGGAAAACTACCTTGTACCAAATAGAAAAAGGAAGTGGCGGATCCAGGATTTGGGTCTTGGGGGGCGGCTGAGGTCATAAAAATTTTGTATCGTCGTGACGAATCTCAAACCTCATGGCTTGCGTAAACCAAAACACTTTAACTTTACAGACTGTACGCACCTGACAATAAGAATAATAAAAAACACTACAATACTTTCGTTAATTTAATAAAAAATCCAATGAAAGAAGTAGCCAAAAAATGTCTTAGACCGCGTCAACGCTACAAGTACAAGTGGATTGACTAGAAAAGTATGAAAATTTTCGAGCCTGTCAAGCCAGAAAGAAATGTCACGATTTTATTATTTTTTTTTAAAGGGAAATTAAGAACACACACACAAACAGTTGTAGTGATTTTAAATAAAATCGAGATTTCTGGCTTAGCTCTGGGGGGGGGTGCAGCAGGATAGACCCCCCCCGGATTCGCCACTGATCGATAGGACGAGAACTTTATTCCGCGCAGAGAGTTCAATATCGGAGAGAGAAAGCGAAACACATATCCAAGTGAATCACAATTAGTCATTTCGAGGCGTGAAAAAACATGAATAAATAATGATGCAGAAAAGAGAAAGTAAAATCGAACTTGTTTGCGATTACTCACAAAAGTTGTGTAAAAAAAATACAAATAAAATTAATTCTACGTCAGGAAAAATTCTATGTTGGAAATCAATGGCAAATTAACGGTCAAGGAGAAAAACGATGAGGGTCTATTATTTTTCTGATTTTGAGGGTCCGCTCTAGTGGAATCTGTGAGCTCGATGGACGAAATTTTATGATAGCTACTTGAAATCGCGAAGGACAATAACATTCATTCAGAATTAGACTTTTCAATTATAGGACAAATGGGGGGGGGAGGAGAAATGATGAGGTTCCGCGCGCTCAGGTGGAAGGCTGATGAGGTACTACGACTCATCATAGTACTTTTTTGGAGAATATGGTCAAGAACTGTTGCCAGAACATTTTAACAGAATTCTGGAGGAACACTAAAAAAAGTTTAAAAGTAAACGATTAACAATTTATATCAGGTACAACTATTGATTTGGTTCAGTTATTCCATTTCAGCGGAAATTATTTTTACTTTCCCAAGAGCGGAAATAGATTATTGTGCTCTTGGCTTCCTGTCTCCTACAGAGTTTGATACTATAAAGATCGAGCAACGCCGGGTATTCTGCTAACTTTTTTTAATAAAAATGCTTATGTTAAGACCCTGGAAGGACCAAAAAAATTCTTAAGCTTGACGATTCTTCTGAAAGGTTTTTTATCTAACCAATATATACTATTTTTTGAACGGAGTGAGATTGTACTTTATATTTGCCAACGTTCACCTGCCATGATTCATGTTTAACGAATGCGATTAGATAAATTTAAAAGGTCATCCCCCCCCCTCTTGCATTTCAAAGGAATTCTAAGTGAAAAATAAACAGACGAACAAACTATCTTTTTCACCTGATAAAACAGTCAGTCGTGCAGAGCGGAAAAAGGAAACGGTTCTGATAAGAATCCTCATAAAAAATAACTCCCACAGCTTGGAGATCTTTCGCAAAAACTTTCCTGAGCTTTAAAGGTATGTGTCATAACTTTATTTTGAAACAACGAATGCCACATCACGACGCTGAATCACCTGGACGCGTGGAATTTAATAGGAAGGTTCCACGATTATAAACACCGAATGCGTGTGCGAAGAACACTAGAACTATCTTATTTCGTAGGAAAATACTACCACTACCCTATTTGTCTGCGATACACTCGCGATAAAACAAATTGCTGCAGACGATTTTCTGTAGTTCACGAACGTATTAGATGAACACGATAATAAAAATAAATATCATTATTGAAAACATGACAACGTGGAAATATTTCACTGTGTTTACAATAAAAGGGACTTAAGTTTTTTATTATTATTATTATTACAATGGAACTTGTTTAATTGGAACGATTCAAATTTTTTTCTCTGTTCCCTTGAGCTTCCTATTAACATAATGTTAAAATATCGTCTATAATTCGAGGTGAAAACTAATATTTGGTTTTATTTCTGAGGAAATTTCATTGGTTAAATTCGTCTGTATTGCATGTTCTCGGATTGCCAGTCGGAGTTATTTTCACCAAAATAGGGAAAAAGTAAAGAATTGAAGTTGAGATGTTTACATTTTACTTAGCGTGATCTAACAAATAACTCGGGAAATGAGCTCATCTGACTCATTGCTTGACACCCCTTTCCGGTGTAAAATCGTCCAAAAGTGCTACTCTCGGGATATTAAAACGAACTATACCTTGTGTCCTCAATAATTTTTCTATGTCCCAACACTCGAAGACTGTACTGCATGGGTGTCTGCCCGGGCCAAATACACAAGGTCTAAGTTTACGTGGGCCGCAGAAAAAAAACAAACACAGGTTTATTTCGAAAATACAGTAAAAAAAAGAACAACAACAACGGTAAAGTTAATGTTTTCTTTCTGACACATGGCAACTCTTCTCTGCTAAAATCTTTCCTACTTCGGAAGATATCTTGGCCGCAGTGGTTACCTTCAAAACTGATCCAAAAAGAATATCAGCAATTTTGGATCTTACAGGAGATTAATTCCCTTTCAAAAGTGAAAATAATTGCTTGCACCAATTACTACTTTCAAACACAGAAATAATTTCAAACGCCATTTTTTGGTATTTCAAATTTGGATGGCAAATATTTCTAAAATTCAGGCTTTCCAACTTCACTGAAGTTTGCCTTCAACTCTGAACAGCACTGGATTTCGATTACCTCGTTTGCATATGGTTAGATACTGATTCTTAACGTATGGAGAAAATCGAAGAAAACAAAGAAATTTTTTTCTTCGAAACACGATAGGTATTTTATTATCGGCTCCTAAAATATTCGTTGTTACTGGTAGAGGAATTGGCGAGTCGATGTAACACAATTAGTAATTAATCATTAGCGAATGTTATTAATAATAATGCATAATTAGGAGATTTAAGAATTAAGCTATAAATTTCTTAGTAAAAATTTTGTGGCCGCAAAAATAGTCATTGTGGGCCACGAGTTTTGACACCCTGCTGTGCTGCTTTACAATGTATTCAATAAAAAATCTCGGTTTTCAAAAAAACCTTTGAACATGTTATAAATGAATTATTATACTAATCATTTTGAAGTTTTATTCAAGGCGTATTTCTTCTAGACCAAATGTAAATATAGCGTAAGATATTCAATGGCATGCGCAGTTAATGCTGATCATGTGACTGTTACGCCATACGAGAATTCACTCCATTGTTCCAAAGAAAATAAAACGACAACAAAAGGAGAGGATAACATACTTAAATAACAATTTATTAAACTATTTAAATACCAAAAGGGGGAAAAAGCTTGAGTGCACCAAACTCTGTCGGAATAACAACAAAATCATAATACATAATTTCTTTCAACTCCGCTATTTCACACTGTTGGATTCAATGTACAAGAGTAAGCTCATTCAACAAGTGTAACACACACAAAAAAATTCTATAAATATTACACACAACAAGCGAATTCTGCTTCTATAAAATGTCAAGTCGTTTACAGGGAGTTTCTCAGAGACATTATGCACTGAAATGGATCGTCTATGTCGACTTTGTACAAAGGACAATTAATGTACTGCATTGCCCTTTTTTAAAAAATAAATATTTAAAACGTTTGCTAGCAAACGATCCATATCGCACGGAAAGAACAATTTACGAATTGCATTGCCATTTTCTTAAAAAACAAGCATTTAAAACGTTAGCTATCAAACGATCTATAACGTACGGAATCTAACAAAAAAGAAGGCAAATAAGATATACAATGCAAATTTTCTAAATGTAAAACAAGGAAATGAAACAAACGTATGCGAATAAAATTTTACATAAATGTAATTCGAAAACAGAAAATTTATGCTGATCTTTTTTGGTGTACGTGCAGATAATTATTCTTTGAACAAAGAACAATTAATTTACTGTGTTGCCATTCTTTTACAATAAATATTACAACGCTTGCTAGCAAACGATCCATATCGCACGGAGTCTTACGAAAAGAGAAAGCAAAAAAATCTAAAGAAATAACGAATAAAATATAAAATTTCAAAACATAAAACAAGGAAATGCAACATATGCGAATGATATTTAAAACATAAATGTAATTCGAAAGCAGATTTAGAAGGATAAATATGCAAGTACTCCTTGAAGTTGGAAATAAATTGGTCCTCTAATAGTGAGTGGAATGAAATGTGGAATATAAGAACTATGTTTTTCTTATAACGGCTTTAAATTAGTAAAGTAGGTTATAAGAAATAGTTAATAAGTACAAAAAGGAAATTTTTAAGTAAAATTTGAAAGTACATTAGACTAAGTACACAACAGTATAATATGAAAATTAAGAAGAATTAAAATAATGTTTTACAATAATAACGATATATAGAAAGAAAACTTGAATAGCATTTAAACTCCAAAGCAGCATAGAAAATAACACCAAAAAAATAGTGATTACAAATGTTTCAAAGCCTTATTAAAAAAGCCCTCATTTTGTAAATTTAAAACTAGGCACTTCGAAGAAGTATATTTAAATTATATCTGTCCTTGAAATTAGCCCATAAACATCGACGATTACGACCGTTAAATGGTTTACAAATAAAAAGAACAAGGAATATAAATAATTTTTCTACAATTTAAAGGGAGCAGAGTTTTTGTTTTTAAAAACCACAGGCAGAAGCTTGCATTTAAATTCATTCAGAACAGTTAGAAGAAAAAATTCTTGAACGATAGTGAGATGGAAATTTTTAAAATTTAGTTTAAATGTATAAAAGTATTTTTAAAAATATATAAAAGGGTATTTATTTTATACAATTTTTATTGACAGTTTATTAAAAAAACTCTACGAATTTATAATTATGTTTAACTTAAAAATATTAGAACACAAAAGAGGGAAACAAATAAATTATAGTTTAGCCTGACAGAAATTTAGTCACCGAGAAAGGTTGGAAAAACACATTTCAAAAAATTATAATTCTAAAAATAATTGAGGAAACGAATAATTTTCAGACTTGCAGCAGTGACATGCGCGGTGCAAGAGGTAATCGTGCTGCATTCAATTAGTGCAATGTGTTGTGGTTAACGGAATAGAAATCTGTAAAAACTGCTATGTGAACTTTTCATCGTATTTACAATCGACATTCACCTTCTGTGAATGGGATAAAATGGTGGTAGAAGTAGTTTAAAGAAACGGGAAATACGAATACCAAAAAAGTCTCCAAACCAAAACAAGCGACGATGCGCATTCCTCAAAGTTCTGCGTAATTATTAATTTCTGTATATCATAACGAAAAGAATTGTTTGTTAATGTTAAATATCTCATTCGATGTGATTTTTTCAAATGTGTCCAACCTTTTTCGACGACCCTGTACATTGCTGTAACATTTAGTTTCAAATATAAATTTATGACCATTGATTCACAGAAAGTAACACAAATATTGGTATGCATAACCCAAAGACAGCTAGACAATTTTTTTACCCTTTGAAATGGTCATAATTTCTTGTAAGAACATTAATTATGGCCAAAAAAATAACATAACTGAACATCCGTGACGCTTTAAATGAAGCCTTCTCATCATCACCTTTTCAGACAAGCGTTGATTGCTGGAAAACATCTTTTCCCCTTGTGTGTGAATGTGTGGGTAGTTTATTAAGTGTCCTACCGAAGGCAATGTCATGAAGAAGAGCATGAAACACAAAAAATGAATAAAAATATATAATAATTTCTTTTTATCTCTGTAAAATCCACCCAAGGCGAGCGGGGCCTTAACGGACAAAAATCTTCTTGGAGGGCGGTACTAGGTGTTCTGGCAACTCCATTGGCAAATCGTGTCCTTGCAGTTTTATGTTAATCAGATGCATGGCCAAGGCGAATTCGTCGGTATCCAGCATCCCGTCCTTATCCAGGTCGGACAGCTTCCACACCTTGCCGAGCACAGAGTTGGGCAGCTTGGACTTGACCATCTCCAACTTGGCACTGGCGCCGGAGATCTTGCCATCCACCGGATTGAGGCTCTGGAAGATCTCGTCGTACTTGTAGCGCTCCCGACCCACGATCCACTCCGAGTCCATGGACCCGGCGTCCACGCCCTCGCCCCTGCCGTACGTGAAGGGACTCTGCTGGACCCCGTCGAAGGCGCCCCCCTTCACGCTGGACTCCTCCTTGGTCTGCATGTGCTGCTCCTGCGGGATCTGTGCCATGAGCCGGGCGATGTCCTCGGCCAGCATCTTGTCCACCGCCTCCAGGAGCCTGGGCTTGAGCGGCTGGAACTTGGTGAAGTCCATGTCCATGAGCTTCTC
>BGPR01007209.1:25449-51702 GCA_013235015.1 Araneus ventricosus | reverse complement strand
GATTGGTTTAAAATTATGAAATTCAAAGCTGCATAATTCGGTCAGTTTTATTCGGAGAAGAGTGGAATTTTTTTTGGTAACATTTTAGCATGTCGAAAATATTTTCTAAATATGACTAATAGGACCGGGAAATTGTACAAAACTTTAGACTTCGTCAAATTTTCAGCAGTACATTTATGTACTCAAAAAGTATAAAATATAATGCCTTATTTCATTTAAGGTATTTTTCCAATTCGAAGTATATGACTATTAGAAATTAGCTATCGGGCCACGCTTAGAGTGAACACCCTGTATATTTCAACTTTTTGATAAAGATTAAAACACATTTTCTCCCTTTTTTCCTTTTGAAATTTTCAACAGTCTTAATATTTTTTTGCTGGCATAAATATTTTTAGACGTGGTATATCTAAAGATTAGGATCAAGAAATATATGAAGTAACTGACAATACATGCAATTAAAACAATGACATATCTTAAATACGTACTAGGATCGTACCATAAGGGTTAGCTATCCAGAATTAAGAAACCGCAACAGATTCCTGATAAATTTTATCGTCCAAGCCATAGGACGATTCATAAACAAGAGGAAGATCCTAAATCGAATCAGTTGGCTTCCTCAAATCAGATCCAAATAACAAGTCATTCCCGTCTTTTTACGAGTCCAAATAAACAGTAATTGCATAAAACGTCAGATCGGGACGACAATAAATTACTTCACATACTGCGCGGGTAAACAAATGACCGCATGAAACGAAATGCATCATTATAAGGGCCTTGAAACTACTGCGTGCAAATTCACGAAAGTCGTGATTCGCCTTCAAGATTATGAATCAGAATAAACTTCCAAGTTTTCGCAGCTGATCGACTGCATTGGTTGAAAATGTTTACTGGCACACACACAACAAGACCTACGCAAACATAGTATACAGAAATATTTTCGATTTCGGATTATTTTTACATTCTTGTAGGCGAAGATATAGAAAATTTCTGGCGGTAAGATTTCTTTTCACGTAGATTAAGGTTAGTAAGTTACCTGCAATCGTTAAAGAAAAGCAATTAAAAATTGCAGAATTTTGGCGAGTTCAGTTAGATTAACATACATTTTTTGAAGCAACAAGATAGTTGCAATAAAACCCCGGTTAACCGAACTCGAGTTAACCAAAACCCGGGTTATCCGAAATCTCAAATCCAAAAAACACATACTGTACTGCACGGAAATAATCGCGAGGGAGAGACATTTTGGCAACGATATCCTCACTTTTCTCTTTTAAGCCTCACCAAGAAAGTCAATGATTAATTTTAGAATTCTAAAATTAAAATCAATGTGTACTAGCAATATTAATTATGAAATTGTTAACATGTGTCTGTCAGACGCAATGCGCCACGGACGGTTAACCTTAAGTGTATCCTGCGAAGAGAGTTTTGAACTCTTTTTACTCTCAAAACATTTCAGAATCGCATACTGTAATTAGACACAGAATAGGAATTTTACACACCCAGATAGCAATTTTAGTTTGCAGCAAAAACAAAGTAAGCAGACGAACCTCAAATTCGAACTCCCGACAACCCGCTTCCTAAACCTGCCGCCTTAGCCACTCAGCTAGCTGGACCTCGATTGCGGAAAACAGATTGCGCTAATACATAGTGCATCTACACGTTGTATTTTAAACTGTCTTCTTGATTTCATTAATTTTTTTTTACATTTTAAGTTGAGAATATGATTTGAACTGAAAGGGAGAGCGATTTTCGCTAATAACTACGTTTTGCTAGTGGAATAAATTATGAAATTAGGGTTCAAAAGTAATTACTTTTAAAAATATGGGACACAAAGTATGTTATTTTTCAACAAACACTGATTGTTCTTTAGGTTTTATTTTGCTTATGAACGTTAAAATTTCAACATTAAGAAAGAGGCGATATATTTCTTTAAAGGCGAGGTTTTCTTTACAGTGCGAGTTCTATATTTAGTAAAAATTTTAGTATAATTAGAGAATTTTTCAAAAGTAATTTTTTTAATAAAAAGATCTATTTAGTGTTTTTAAAAATTAACATTGATTTATTGAATTAATAAAAAGAAGGACGGTCTAGGAGGTGCTTTTAAAAATCGGATGTTTTAAACAGAGACGAAGATCAAAACCAGATATATATACAACTGTATCCAGGTCGTGGTGTAAGTTTGCCGTATCAACTTTACAGCAAACTTGCATTGCAAGGAGGGTGGATCGATTATGCTTTGTTACTTTGCAGGAAGTTCGCTGCAAAGTTGTCGAGTCAAGATTGTGAAGCTAATATAAAGAAAAATCACACTCGCTGCAAGTGTACCTGCTATCTGGGTAAACGCTACCTGGATCAGGCTTAGTCAGACGATGAAGAAATTTAATAATAAACAATAATTTTTTCTTAAAGTCAGTAGTAAAATCCTCTCTCGAATTCATTCTGGCATCGCCGTGAGTGAATTGGTTGACAATCTTGCCGCACAGCTAGGAATGCATGTATGTAAATGGATTCCTTCACATGATTTAATTCACGTTCTAAGGAAAATATGCAAGCTCAAGCGGAAACAATTTGGAAAAATTCCAAATTTTTTTTTGATGTTTTCAGGCATCTCAATAGTTATCAAACCACAACATCGTCTCCATCCCATACAATAGAAATCTGGATGTTCTTATGTCCCGTTTCAGAACCAAAACACATCCTACAAAAGCTAACTTTTCAAGTTCAACCTAATTTCGTCTCTCAGTGACACCTTATGACCCTGCCCTTAATGACAACCTAACTTCGTCAACCTAACTAGAAATATGGATGTTTTTATGTCCCGTTTCAGAACCAAAACATATCTTACAAAAGCTAAACTTTTCAATTTCCACCTAACTTCGTCCCCCCTCGGTAGAACGTGCAAGCAAGACGAAATTATAGAACACATTTTATTTCAGTGCATAAAATATCAGAACCATAGAGATCTTTTAAGACATAATTTTGGCTGCATTCCATTCTCCTTCTCATGTTTGTTTGATCTTTCTGGTGATGCAAAAAAGAAAATTTTTATTATCATGTATTTCTTGCGCCACATTTAAGGTTGAATTTTTTACTTTTGGCACCTTTTCTACTGTGTTTGATTAGGTTTAGTAGAAAAGTTATGTTTTAGAAGTATGCTTGCTATAAAGACGCATTGTCTCCAATCGAGGGGGAAAAAAAAATGAGAACTAATTCTCCAATCGAAGACTACACATGAGAGTCGGCCTCACCGCCAACCTAATATCACAGATCAATTGTTCAAAAATTAGATTGCTGTGTTTGACTACTGCTTGTCACGCTTGAAATTATTCGATGTTTTCCTTCCTGTCTTCAAACAATCAGTCAATCAACTCAAAGCAGAGTTTCTACTCTCAGTTTTTCCTGATAAGTTAGAAACAAAGCGGCTTTTAGCGAGCACGCGTCTCGAAGTTTCTACTCTACTTTTCACAATAAGATGTTGAAATCAACAGTTTTTACTCAAATCGTGTACTGAATTTTCCCGTTCAGTTGATTGGACACAATGCAGTGGCACAGTGTCCAGGGGGGGGGGGGGGCAAGGGGGTATAGATGCCCCAGCTTTAGGAGGCGCGAAGGAGTCAAAACGTTAATGAGCTTATGCTATTTTTCAGAGCAACGTATGATGGATGGGCGTAAAGATAATACCATGCCCCAAGCACTATTTACGCTTTACGAAGGTTCGCATTCATTCCCCGTTATCAATGGGGAAACGTTGGTGTGTCATTCCAAATGGCTGAGTGTATTGTTACAAAAGTACTTCTGTGGGTGTATGTTGTAAACAGTCCAACACGCAGGATAATGGAGAATGAAGGTTTATTCACAAATATGCAGGAAAACACGTAGCCCAGGTACAGGAAACAATAGATCTTGCACAGATTAGCAACGTGAACAATTCACAGGTAATAACAGTTCAGCACTTTGATATTTAACAACACAAACAGTCAGCAAATAACTAGTAACGACAATAACTGCACTTTCAATAGCGCTCAGCTCACCAGCTTCCTAGCTCGCACTGCGGACGAAACTCTAAAGTAGTTCCCAATGGATCAACGCTACCCAATACCGCTCGGCGTCTAACAGCTTACTAACTCGCACAGCGGATAGAACTCCAAAGACGTTCGCGCTGCAAGGCGATTCCAATCGATCAACATCCCCTCCATCATCCAAGCGCTCTCCTTATATAGTCTCCCCCAGTCAGGCCGTGACGTCACATGGAATCATCTAGAACATTCAAGCGTATCTCCTCTGCTAACAGAGATATCGAGAAGATTCCAGCACCTTTGAGATCCCATATTTCGTCGCCAAGGTCAGG
This sequence comes from Araneus ventricosus, assembly GCA_013235015.1. Lineage (NCBI taxonomy): Eukaryota > Metazoa > Arthropoda > Arachnida > Araneae > Araneidae > Araneus > Araneus ventricosus. Next base: position 47,357 of record BGPR01007209.1, on the reverse strand, counting down.
GTTCCAAACGTGGCTGCTGTCCGTCATCTCATACTTACCCCTGTAAAACTCTTCCCAACCATAAGACTCACATTGCTGGGAAGCGACTTTCCATGTTTGTAACAGTATCATAATTCGAAGCACAAATCCGACTCCATAAGATAAAACACTAAATTATATTTACTCACGATGTCATGTTGAATTGACAAAATTATTTTTGCACTTGCTCACTAAGATAAAAATTTTTGAAATTGATTCAAATTTCTACTTCTTGTGTTTAAAAATCCACATTTATTTTAATCCTAAATGTTAATAATTTTCTGTGGACCATTTGTAGACAAATTTTTTTATTAATATTATTTTTAATCCATGTTTGTTTTGTTAAAAAAACAAACGCCGTTTGTAGACTGATTGGCACCCTCACTGGCCCAGCCTTCCCGAAAAGGTGTAAGGCCCAACACGGGCCAGTGGACCATTTGTAGACAAATTTTTGTTATTAATATTGTTTTTAATCCATGTTTGTTTTCTTAATCCATTGGCCAATATTTATCTGTTCATAAAGACTCTTTCAGTCATCCACCAACCAACAGACGCCTCGAGGAAGCGTTGATTGGCCTAAAATGATGAAATTCAAAGCTCCATAGCTTGGTCGATTCTAGTCTAATCGAACTTAAAAAACCCGAGCCTATCTTCCGATCCTGTTTATTTACCCGGTTATTGGATTTAAAAAATTAACCAGTTATAACCGTGACAAAAAATAAATAACCGAGAAAAACGGGTGGCTGTCTTTTTAAACAGCCGCTGATGTAAAAGACTCGCGTGACTCTTTTGTTCCTCGAAGCTTCTGAAATTCTCTTTGTTACTCGTTTATTTGTAACTTCTGTTGTTACCCTTTCTCTCTAAAATAAGACATTAGTATGTTTTTAACATATGTAGCTACCGAGATATAGAGGATCTCCCATACCCAGTTTGGTGTGTGAATCAAATTCCTTCCCGAGACCCCAATGGGAGGAACGTAGTCCTACGTTAAAACCGGTTTTCGATTTAAACTGGTAAGTTTTTCCCATCTCTAGCCCAAAAGGAGCCACATCTATCTATATTATATAAAACGCTTATGCGTGGCACAAAAAGGACCTTTATTTCTTTCTGCCCGTTGGCAACGATCCGTTTGTTTACAATCTCAACCCTGACGCAGCGAGCATTCCTCCGCTAATCTCTTTCGCGTTATAGGAAAATTCGTTACTTTTTTTTGAATGTATTGATTTAAAATGATTTTCTTGCGAAATGTTGAATACAATTTGCATAGAAGAGGGTGTGTGTTTACATGTGCGGGAGCAACATTTCGTTTAAAAAAGTGCATGTTTAAGATTTGCTGGAAAAAACGATGTTTGAAAAAGGCTATCTAATCAATTTTAAAATGCTAAGGGTAAATAATTATTATCGGTTTTAATTTTGAATAGTTAATATGAACATGTTTCAAGCCACTATTTTCTTTAAACTGTCCTCTTTTAGCTAAAAGGTTGCGAGATGGGTTATGTCATTCTACGACTAATAGAATTTTCTGAGATTTAAAACACAAATGACTACACCGAGAAAAACACTATCTTTTTTTTACTAAATAATTATTGGAATAAGCATGTATACATGTGGAGAAGCTTTTCTGAACTTCATTTTATTGTATATACGGCATGTTTGAAATTTTGGTAGAAAAACCAATTTTTTTTTTTTTTTTAAATTTGAAGATTTGGAAAAAGGCTATCATATCAGTTTTAAAGTTAAAACTTCGTAGGAATGAAGTTATTTTGACATCAACTGTTGAAGAAATAGTCAAAAGTGTATGCCAAGAAGTTTTAAATGATTGATTTCAGATTGATGAAAATAATTTTGATTTTTAATCATCTTTGAATTATAAATATTAACATTCAAATTTCTTTCTAACATTTACATATATATATCTGTACTACCAGAAGATTATAATTGTAGAAACTGAAGAAAAATTAATTTCAGGATTTCATGCAATTTGAAATAATTTAAATTTACTTTTCCTAATACTAGCAGAAACACATAACTGTATGGCGAGTGAGCTGGAATCACAACATGATTGTTGGAGGCTGGCGAGCGGACCGAGCAGGGGGTGTAATATATATAAAGATTTCAGAACAACTGAGCTAGAACACGCAGTGTCTACATTGTAGCGAGCGAAGCGAGCAGGGGACACAGCCCCCTAGTTGTTTAAGTATTAACACAACCATAGGTTTATGGATTACACCTTTAATCCGATTAACCTTCCAGCGGGAGCGCGTATACAAGAGATACGTGCATTGTGCATCTTTTTACACATTCATATTGTTCTTTTATAAATTTAAATGCAATTTTTATTTATAAAATCTTTGTTTACTATTAAGCTGATAAATACAGATAACATAAATAAAAGTTGCATTTATTTTTGTAAAATAATACGATATATATGCAATACGTTGCACGATATGTCGTAAAATTTGCGTAGGCGCGCCAGCTGGAAGGTTAAACTAGCATCCTATGATGGTGGAATTAAAGTATCATTCTTCCGTTAACGTATTACATTTTCTATCTTTAAATGCAATTACTTTCCGATAGTGCGAAAATAATAAAACAAACGGACCAACGCAATGAATTTCAAAACAAAAAATAAATATATCCGTGTCTCAATATAGCTTGAACTATGAAAAGTAACGGGAAAAAAAATGAGGGAACCTGAATAATGCGAGGGGGAAATGAAACGGAAATTTCCGAAATAGTCAGATGCGGAAATCCGTTCATCAGCGGAAATTTACAAACACAACCGATTGAATGGCCGGCCGGAACAAAAACGTGTGATTTACTAAAAATTGACACCTGTTCCGACAAATGACGTTTAGATGTCCTTCGAAACCAGCAGGAGTGTTCTCCCCTCGACTTTCGCGTACAGTATGGTGCGCTTTGTGCTCTAGTTCCTCGTCGAGTACGCATTTTGGAATAACACTGTCTGTCCGCCACGGGAACTCTGCTCGCCAAGTTGTCTAATTGACGGCGGTCGCTATGGAAACAGGTTATCGTAGGAGGAATCCATTTCGAGTAGGTAGACATTCATTCAAATGTGGTACATTGGCGCCAAATGGAAGGAACGTGCAACTGCGGCAAAACCGAGAAGACGAATGAATGATCAACTATTACCACAAATTGGCGCCAAAAATAAAATACCGACTTCCGTCGGATTCCTCCTACTCAAAATGGATCTTCCCTAACATAATCAGTTGCTATAGTGACCGCCGTCAATGAGACAACTAGGAGAACATAGTTCTCAAGGTGGACAGACCAGGATTGCCTTTCTAAGGCCAAATTCAGGAAATTTGGTCTTTTTTCAAAGCCATTGGCCTTACGAATTTCCATTTGACCTTAAATTCATTTTTGGCCTTATTTTTGGTTATGACTTTTAGAACGATTCTTAATATATAATTGTACTGTTTTTTCAATAAACTTTTGATAGGACACTTTTCAAATGGCCCACAGGGAGCTATCAAACGAAGTAGTTCCAGGATAAGAAGTGTTTCTGCCCCCTTTCTTAAACTGTTTTAGTCAGAATGCCTCTAGAAGAAGCTATGCTTGTACAGCATATAAGAACCATTTTCTCTGTTTTTGTTTGTTACTTTTCATTGTCGAATTCTTTTAAGAAAATTTCAGCATAAAAGCGTGAAATATTAATAATATTATTATTATAAACTGAGCGAGCGCGAGAGAGAGAAATGGAAAGAGGACATCACATTACAGATATTTTATTATAATCACATTGAAAAATAATACGGAACTTTGTTATTAACAGGAGTCGATATATTTCGCTCGAACATTAAATTCTGCACTGGGAAGAACAGAATTTCTTCTTTCTTTTTTTTGCAAAGCCGTGTATGTAGATGTTTTATTAAAAAATTCTTTAAATCTTTAAATTTTAGTTTAATAAAAGAGTATTATATATATGTCAATCTAGCGGGATTCCTTTTAATGAAGGGTAGTCATTTTCTTATAACAAATAAGGGGGAAATGAGTGCAATTTTCAAATCTGGCCTCATTTTAAAGACGGTTTGGCCTGATTTTGATATGGCAACCCTGGGACAGACAGTACATCTCCCTTTTCGATGGATTTCGCCCAAAATACGATACAGATACACAAATAAGATGGGAAGATTAGAAATTAAAATCGATTATTCTAATTTGCTGCGTTTCAGATTTCTCATACACGAACATATAGACATCTGGCGAAATTGAGAATTAGGAATTGGAAGAAAGATTAAAATAATGTCAACGACTTTATCAACAAAAAATATTATTCTCTAGGTTATTTATGTTCTCAACTAATGCAAAGTCTGCAGCGATGAATAAGGTATAGTACTTTTTTTTATAGACTTCTGTCATAGCATGCTCAGATTAAGTTGAAACACACTCTTCATTTAAAATTTAAAGTTAGAAAAATAAAGTTAAAATAGAAATTAAAACATCACAGACGTTGCGATGAATCCTCAATCTAGCGATAAACGGGGCCTACGCATGCGAGGGCGCATTGTCAAAGTGCGCTTTTTTGGTGCTATTTAGTTGCGCGTTTTCAGACCAACGAGACAGTCCTATGATCCGCGCTGTCTATTTATGGCATTTTGAAATGAGCATCTTCTATACTTATAAAGGCAATGTTTGTGTGTGTCCGATGTCCAGACGAATCAATCGCACTTGCAGCCTTGAAATTTGGCACACAGATAGTCTTAATTGGCGACTCAATGCACCTCGAAGCCGGAATTTTAAAATTCAATCTAGACAATTTTTTATTTAATGTTTTGTATTGTTTCATTGGGTCATTTTCGGGACGTTTATGACTGTAGTGCCTTTTCCAATGATAGTTGAAAAACAATCAATACACCATCGGATAGAACAAACAATTTCGTTCTAATGAAGTTTGTTTTGAATTTCTAACGTAATTTACTGAATTGTGAGAAATTTTTAAATAATAATAACTTTTCTGGTAATTTTTTTCAAATTCTCGCATGACGTTCTGACAACTCTATAATTTTCAATTTTTTTCAGCTTATAACTGGAACGTTTCTGTCGGATTCAAAACAAGAACGGTTAAAATATCTTATTCCGTTTTTTAAAATTAATTTTTCCCTGATCAGTTCAAAGAATTTTTTTGCTAGCGAGATTTGACAGCGAGAGTATCTCCGGACGATCCCAGAATGCACTGTTGCAATTTCATTGGCTGGTGGTGACCTTCCTCGCAGGAGGCGACATAATATGCTTTCATTCCCAGCATGCATTTCTACAATCCGATTCCTTCCGGTGACGTCATTACATTCGTGTCATTGTCGAAAATCAATAATGTGTATCTTTTTTGATTTTGTTTTCAAAACTTTTTCGTGTCATTGTGGGCATTTTTTCCCATTTTGTTGAAGTCCTGATTCCACGGGCAACGCCGTGCGCGTACTGCTAGTTTATAATAAAATCTACTCTTTTCTATGAAAAAGATTCCCGTGTTCATTTTCATAAATACTACAGACATCATGGATGCGCGGTTCCCTCATAATTTATCTATTTTACAAAGCTAACCTATATAAATCACGTAACTTATGTAGCTATCTCAGGAGTCACTCAATCTAACAATAGATTTGTATCAATTACCGGACAATGACAAAAAAAAAAAATCAAGATGATTGCGTTGTATCACCACATATCGCAAACAAAGCGACATGATAAATACATTCACATCAATAAATTGTATTTGCTATTTTGTACATACACTACGCTGAGTATTTAATTTACTGGTTCCATAATATTTATATTAATACATTTAATTAACATGCTTTTATTAGTGTGCTGGAATTAGAAATTCTTTTACTCTTTAATTTCTAATTCATTATTACGGATATCATGGAATCTTGAAATCAATTTGTTCTCAAATTCACCAACAGTTGGCGCCATTTCCCCGGAATCAAAATTTAATTAAATAATCGACTGACTCGTAATTAACTTCTGAAAATATTCACAGAGTGCGTTGTCATCGAGAGAACAGAAGTGTGCGAAATTTCAAAACTCGCATCAGGGTGAAAATCAATCACAAAATTCCATCTTCACAAATATTAAACAAGTCAAGTTTAAAAAAACTGTATAAAAATGAAGAAAACGCGATAATTTCATCGCACTGAACAAGAAAGACCTCTCGCTCAATTCGGTCTTGCGCACCCAACAAATCCGACACGCACTGAATATGCACATGAAGCAAATAATTTACTATCTAAAGACATCTCGACATTCGAAAAAAGAACACAAAGGGACGGTGATTCTCGAACGATCGGCGAGAGAGGTATGCAAAATGGCGCAAAAAACATGTCCGGTTTGTTCTGGATTTGACTACAACGTCCTGCTTTTTTAATAATAAGTTCACTCATATTTTCAGTAGATTTAATATTAAAAATTTAGATTCATTTATAATTTTTACAATATAGATTGTGTTGAGTAATTATTCATGAGCGGGTTTTTTTTTTTATTCAAATTTAAAAATGGACGCAGAAAACGCATTAGCAAATTGTTTCATATAATTTGAAAGAGGTATTTCTTAATTTTATTGATTTTTGAGTATTTTCAGATCATCAAAATGGAATTTCAAATGGACAAAACTGAGTGCTACAAAAAACACCCGCAGAAAAATAAAAAGCGATTGTACCAACTTCTTCGTCAAATGTTCAGAGGAATTAAAAAAAAAAAAAAAAAATTAAAATAAAGTTGAAATCGGTCCAAAATTTGAACCACAATATGATGCAGAAACTAGCCATGCTTTTTTTCAAACAATTGAAAGCACAGATCTACAATTAAGGTTAGAAGACCTCATACCAATTTTTATCTATCTAAGTCATTGCGTCTAGGAGTTATCGTGTGTTCACAAGTATGAGATTATACAGACAGACAGTCAACCCTTTGACGGATTTGGTCCAAAATTTGCTACGGACCTATATTCTTTATGATAAAACTGTGTACCAAATTTTATCCACCTAGCTATTTAAGTTTTTGAGTTATCGTGTTCACATGAACGCGGGCGGACAGACAGACTTCCGGTGGACGGATTTTGTCTAGAATTTGATAGAAACCTACAAATTATGTGCAAAGACCACATACTAGACGTAATTTCAAAATTGTGTTTTTCGGACTCGGGGAGGTCTAAAACGCGGAGATTCGTCAAAATCTCGAGTTCGAATTTTTTGACGATTACAATACTTTCTCTTTGTATACTTCGTATACGAGAAAATAAAAACACGAAAGGATGCACCATGGAATAAATAATTCGCGCGCGAACAAACAGAAGTCGTGCGTGGGCGTGCCCCATTTGCAGCTGCCATGTGTGACCATAACGAGAGCGAAAGCATCGGAGCGGGGCGACACGCACAAAGAAGCGTATTGTGCCGCACAAAAAAAGGCACGAAACGCCAGAGTAGGCATTTCTACACTTGGGAGAGGGCAGACGTCAAACAGGATCCTCTTGAGATAGTGTGTCGTCTGAATGGAGGACTGTTTTCTGAAACTCTCCGCGATTTCACCCCAACATTTAAGCAGTACGAAAATGTTTGGGAATACAGAAGATCCTCGACTAGTTAAACAATTATTCTCCGTAATGAAATGAGGAGTAGAAAAATAAAATACGGTAAAGCACCGCTTATATGCCTTTCAGGGACTGACGTAAAAACGACGTATAAATGAAAAGACGTATCATCGAAATTTCAATAAACAACTTTGATTATTGCAAATTGAATGCGACTAATTCAAATTCATTTAAAAGTACTCATTTTAAAGTTTTTTACGATAGTACTAATATAATACAGCTGTTCAGCAACGGATTCCGAGACTAGCACTTTTGGACGATTTTACACAGGCAATGAGTCATATGAGCGCGTTTCCGGAGTTCTTTGTTAGATCACGCTCAATAAAATGCAAACCTTCTATTCTGCACTTTCCCCTATTTTGATGAAAATAACTCCACCCGGCGCATGCGCAAAAGCCTATGCATTGCTAAACAATACATAGTATGATAATCAATAATCAAACTTTAAAATTCAATTATCATAAATGTGAGAAATGTCATTCCTTTATTGCATATCTTGAGTACTAATTATACATTTCCTATTTTATACCATTTATGTGCATGCAAGTGAGCGTTTAATTAAAAAAATCTTTAAATAATAGGAAGGAAGAAGCAATGAAGGAAGTAGAAAATTTGCGACTTCAGAAAGTGGGAAAACGATATGTAACCGAAACTTTGAGTCATGTAAACGAAGCCATTTATCATTAAAATGGTTACGAAAATATCGGGACCATGATGAAACGACGTATAAATGAGAAACGTATAAACGGTGCTTTACTGTACTGTATAGTAAGAATAAATAAACTTTTAAAATAAACGTAAAACGTAGGTTTAGTTCTTACAAAAGAAGTGTACGTATCGAGACTGTACAGTAGGGTGGGCCGAAAAACACTTTTTTTCGAAATCGCTATTCTAATAGTGCGGAAAGGGTTCTCTATGGGTTCAATAAACACGGTGTAAAATATTTTTTTTATTGGATAATATCTTCTGCCCCCGCATCGCACTTGGATTTTGGAAATTTGGTAAAAATTGGCAATTTTTACTCGGCGTAGGAAATATAATTATTTTTCAATGTTGCTATTCTAATAGTGCGGAAGAAGTGTCCACTGGGTTAAATAAGCAATGTGTAAAATATTTTTTCGATCGAATAATATCTTCTGTTTCCGCATCGCAATTGAAATTTTGCAATTTTTGAAAAAAAGTGCACTTTCTATGTGATATAGAAATAAATCAAACGTGAAAAATATATAGGTACAAACACTGTTTATTGCTGTATTGTATTGTAGAATTGATTGTATTGCCTGAAAATTATTAAATAATCCTTGAGTCACAATATATTAATATAATATTTGTTAAGAATATTGTAACCATAGAATGTTATGACATGTCAATACCAAAAGTTTACTTACACTTAATCAGCAGGAAGAGGCTTGAAATCAGCCTTATGGTCGAATTCAGGCATAATTGATTGGGAAAAGAATGTGGATCTAATGAACCCGTCTCTATTTTGAAACCCATAAACTTCAGCGGTTGCTTCTGTCACTAACTTGACACACCTTTCCACTACCTGTGTGTGACATGGGAAGTGAACAAAGTTCCATTCTGGATTTTTCTTATCACGCACAATGGACTTAAATACATCAGTGGATATATCACGGAGGATTGGTTGAGAAGTAATAGTAATTGAAGACCAGTCAATCATTTCCGTATAGTTAGTAGCTTCAAAGTTCAGTTTTGGTGGGAGAAATACATGTACTGACTTTCCATTGGAAGATGACTCACTAGACTTAATTATACATCGTGCAGCAAGTTCCCTGATGTGCGGTCTTTCATCCTTCAACATACACAGCAAGATAATTCCAGGATGAGCAAAGAACGAATTTCGACAAATTACTCCAGCAACGACGTTCTTGAGGTCTTGAGATAAATACTTGGATGTAGAAATAGTATTCCGCACATGCTTAGCTCCATCTTTAAGCGAGTGTTTAGACTTTATATAAAGCCAGTTTGGAGTGTAAACTTTCATAACAAACTCATCGATTTATTTCAACTTCAAAGAAGGAGCTGGAGAACTAACATATAGTCGTAGAACTCTGTTCGCTGTTGTCAGCCTGCGTGAATGTGATAATGTACCAGGAATGCGTCTTGCCAGTTCATCAGAACAAGTACCAAATCGCACCGTTTGAGATATTTCTTGTAAGTAAATTTAATCTTTGCTTAAGTCACGTCTATCAGTTGTTGGTAACTCGCCGTCAATAATTTCGAAATTTGTCATTGGCAAAGTTTCACATGTAAGGAGCGCCTTCCCAATATTACCAGAATATGATTTTGGACCATTTGTTGGCACATCCAACGTTTCAAACAGATGCCTCAGAGTTAGTTCATTAAAATGCTGGAGACATACTACCCACTGCAGAGGCTTACCAAGTTTCAATTCCAAACATCAAATTACACCGGAATTCCATCAGGTATTAATAGATGTGCCGTTAGAGCCAATTGCCAGAAGCTGAGAAAGATATCTTGTGATCCCTTCAAAATATCCGATAAATAGTCGAGGAAATCTGTTTTGCGGTGCCAAATGATGGACTCAAATGAGTAATGTAACGTGAACCCGGTTCTTCAAGAGATAAATGTTCCTCTTTTTCTTTTATCGCGTATATTTTAGTATCTAATCTCTCCTCTATCAATGTAGAATCTTTACGACCATCGAAATACAGCCCCTTCAACGGTAATGCCTGAGCTTCACTTAAAGCTTGAAATCTTAAATCCTTTCTAACTTTAGCCTTTTCCCTTCGCAGCTTGTTTTTGACAACCACCAAATCTGAGTTGTTGGTAGTTATGAGACCGACATCGTGAAGAACACTTAAACCAATTGCAGCCACAGCCCGGTTCGAGACTCCAAAACTGTCTCCAACCACAACAATTGAAGGGCGGCCAAGTCGCATTTGTGATGATTTAGATACAAACGGAGTTAATTGTTTGTGCTTAGGATCAGTAAGAGAGATTAAACGGTTCCATGTCGATGGTTTGTAAGTGTACAGATTTAAATCTACTTCAGAATATATCTGAAGAACAATCCGTTTCTCCATCTTCATAATCCACATACCCTACGTTAGGCGTTGCTTGTGTATGATTCAAATATAAATTGTGAGCCTTTCTATCAGCATTATCAGCAATATTCTGAAGTCTCTTCCTGTATGAAAAGACAAGAAAAAATGCACTTTTCTTCAAAAATTGCAAAATTTCAATTGCGATGAAGGAACAGAAGATATTATTCGATCGAAAAAATATTTTATGCCTTTCTTATTGAACCCAGTGGGCATCTCTTCCACTCTATTAGAATAGCAATATTGAAAAATAATTATATTTCCTACGCCGAGTAAAAATTGCCAATTTTTACCAAATATCCAAAATCCAAGTGCGATGCGGGGGCAGAAGATATTATCCATTCAAAAAAATATTTTACACCGTGTTTATTGAACCCATAGAGAACCCTTTCCGAACTATTAGAATAGCGATTTCGAAAAAAAAGTGTTTTTCGGCCCAGCCTACTGTACAGGGTGCATGATTTTATTTCCTGCAATTAAGTTAGACATTATAAAACTTACCTTAAAACGTGTACAATATTTTTACTCTCATACTTCCTATTTTTTGTAATAGATTGTTAAGGCGCACATTACAGTACATAAACAGTTAAAAAGCACTGGCCGACACTATGAGGCCAGATAACACGAAGCTGGTTTTGGTATAAAATGGGTGTTGTGATATTCGTTACAAAAATATTTAGTTATTTCTAAAGTTTTCTTTCTAAAAATTTTTAGTGTGGCAATATGATATTTGTCTTACGAGCGTTGCTTAGCAACGCAGGATGAAAGATATTAGTTTTTTAAAAGAAAAATGATGGTATTGTAGAGAGACCGAAATGTAACGACTGGTGCAGATAGTTCCAGCGAATGAACGGTTTTTAGGTGAAAATCATGTTAAAATAAAAGTGTTTTTTTAATCAAAGTCTGTTAATTCACCCTGCAATACAGTACAGTGTTTTTAATAATATGCGTGGAGTAGAGAGTATACAATATCGTCACTTAACAAGCAACACCACCTATCTCAGTTGTTTAAAATTTCAAAGAGAAAGAAAAAACTGAATTTTTTACAACTAATAACGAATATTTCTGAATTTTTTTTTAACATCCAAAAGGTCAATGCTACGTGCCTGAAATATAAAACAATAGAAATCACACAGAAAATGCGAACTAAGTTTGTTTGTTTAGTTAAATTAACGTTATTTAGAAGCAAGACATGGGGTATGTTGGGTCAGACCTCGTCAGGACAACACCTGAGCCGGCACCATCCTCGTCAAACTTCCATACCACACCAGTGCGAGGATATTTGACCCACAACGTCAGATTTAACGTGCACCATGCCTGCCATGGATCTTCCCTGGAACCGACTCTCCAGTCCCGAAACCGAGACTTATCCACGAGGCCACCACGGCCCAAACTATGATCTAAGGTGCCATGTTGTATGAAGGCTTTCCCCTCTCTTTAAATATTATGACGCTGAAATTGTTTAATACAGGGGTTACTCGTTATACGAGGGTCAGTCAGAAAGTTAGTTGCACTACTTGAGAAAACAAAACAGGATCGAAATTTTACAATAATGGTATTTGTACACTAAAGTTCCATGCAAAAGACGAATTCCATATTTCGACGTAATCGCATCCTTTATTTAAACATCTGTCCGAGGCTTGGTACAATTTTTTCTACGTCTTCTGCGAAGAATTCCCGTCCAGCGTCCAATGTTGGGTTAAGCACCAACTTTACGGGATTCAAGACGCTCGACAAAAATCTTATGCTCATTTCCATGTCAAATATTCGGTTTATTTGCGATTTCGTCTACTGTTAGGTGTCTGTTCGCAAGAATGTGTTCATTCACGCGAGCAGCGATCTTAATTTTCGTCGAAGTTGAAGGTCTTCACTCGCTGTAAGCGTCTCCGTTCTCTAACATGCTGCCCCCCTTTGCGATAGCTTGACGTGATATTGCATTTTCACCATACACTTCGTGCAACTGCCGATAAATTTAAGTGCAGTTACACATTTAAACCAACGGGAGTGGTCTCCCCTAAACCTTCTCGTATACTTTCCCAAAAAGGTGCCGTTTCCCCCCCCCCTCCCCGTGTGGATAAAAAAAATCGAACCTACTGTAACCCAGAATCCAATGACTATCAGAAAGTTTTTCATTGTAGAATATAGTGATTGCAAAATATTTAGGTAAAGAATCAAATTCAAAGAGATGCGTACCGATTAAAACCCATCTAGCACACACTTCCACTCTTGCCGGCTCAAGGACAAAGTGACGTAATCCTTTCGCGTGCACAGAAATTGCTACCAGTACGCATGCGTAATAGAAAATCGGATTAGAAAAATTTATTATTTAATTTGAACGCCTTTTTTTTTTTTAACCGACTGAAACAAAATTTGGGCACAGATCTATAATTAATGTTAGCAACCGTCATACCAATTTTTATTTATCTAAGCCAAAGGGTTTAGGCGATATAATTTTTACAAGTATGCAATTATACAATCCGACAGACAGTCAACCCATCGACTGATTTGGTTCAAAATTTGATACGGACCTACATTCATGATGATAAAACTGTACCAAATTTTATCCATCTAACTATTCCAGTTTTTCAATTATAGTGTTCACATGACCGCGGACATACAGACAGACTTCCCGTTGACGGATTTTGTCCAAAACTTGATAGAAACCTACAAATTATGCGTAAAGATCAGATACCAAATTTCATCTCTTTATCTCTAATAGTTTTCGAGTTATCGTGTTCACAGACAGGCATAATTCCAAAATTCCGTTTTTCGGACTCGGGGAGGTCTAAAACGTGGAGATTTGTCAAAATCACGAGTTCGAATTTTTTGATGATTACAATACTTTCTCTTTGTATACTTCGCATACGAGAAAGTAAAAAGTCACCAAACTTTTGCAGTCAACATTTAAAGTGGTGAGAAAAGTGTTTATAAGAATGGCTAATGAATGCGAAAAGGAGCTCCAGGAAAATTTTCCCAGACTTTCTCGAACTTCGTCAGAAAATTGCAAAACAAATGATATTCCAAATGACGAGGAAATAAATCTAAAAAAATGACATTCAGATCAAAAAGATACCGCTGACGAAATAATACCAGACGAGCTGGGTCATTACACGATAAGCCGCAGTGAACCTGGAGCTCATCAGGTAAATGTCTTTTATATCGTGTCTAATAATGACACGTACAAATACATCGACAATTTTGAGAATCTATTCGGTACAAACTAACTCAAATCGAGAATTTGGGAAGTCAGGCAATGGATTCAATTCAAGCTCAGGTGATACACGTCAAATACGTAGAGCTTAGTTTTGGAACTTGTTGTGTATCTGTGCGGTTAGTAAATTCGACAAAGTGGGTGGTGGTGGGGGGAAACTGTTAAGTAATGTTCTTGAAAACGCGTCATTATCCCTTTAACGCCACCTGCACCCCCGATACCTAACCTATAACTACTAGTTATCTCATCCATTTGGTTGGATACAGGGTGGATGAAGCAACCACACCTCCAAGAGACCCACAACGTCAACCACAACCGTAGCCGGCGCAACTATCCCTTTAGACAACCATCACCAACGCTATCAGTCTCTACTGACTTTTATTAAAAAAAATTTCTAAAAAAACACAACACGTTGCCGTCACGAGAACGGACAACATCAAAAACTATTTACAAGAAAATATTTAAACGAATAGACGCCCCGGTGGCATAACGGTAAATGATTTGGATCTTTACAAGTGAACAAAAAGTCTTTCATTCATTACAAATTTAATTGCGTAAAAACTATTAGACGCATCTGTAAGCTAAAGCTTTTTCTCTGAAAACGAGCAAGCAAATACGCTCTTTTGATGGTAACGACATTCGACGCGGCTGACTAGCGAACTGAAACCACGGGTGGAAAACTGCACGATTTCTCTTCTAGCCGAAGCAAAGCTGATATTCCTGTCATCAACATGTGAAGCATAATCAGTCATCTCAAAAATAATTTCTGGATTGTGATTTCCGAAAGAGAAAGTCTTGTCGGCAGGCATCCTGAATGATCAGTTGCTTGGTTGACGGACGTTCTACAGTAGAACCCCTCTAATCCGAAATTCCAGTTAATCCGAACCGATTTTATTTTCGATTATATGTAATTGAAAAGATTTAAATATGCATACTGAAAACAAAAGAGTACTTTTTCAGCATTTTGTACACATGGAAGAAACTAATGCAATAATTCAAGGATCACATTTACATTTAATAAAAACACATTGCATTAACATATCACATACACATTTACACTAACGATCTTTTGGGGTGAAGAAATTTGTCAGATTTGTCTGACGAAGCGATGTTATTCTCGACGTGGAAGCAATATTACGCCAACGTCTCATAAACATAATGTCTGTTGATGTCGCATTTTCACTCTGCTCTATATATCGCAGTGCTGTTTCTACCGCATTTGCAGCTTCAGAATGGGAAACGAGAACATTCTCTGGCTCATTAGTTTCTTCTAGATCAGAGTCATCTCGTGGCTTATTCTGAACTAAAGAGATGATGTCTTCATCTGTATATAACTGATTGGCTTCAGTATCACAAGACAACCACTCAGTTACAGTGTGTTCAATTGCGTCTTCACAGCCTGGGATACATTTAATAAGCGGAAGAACTTCGCTTTTGTTTGCTTCTCCCTGTTCAACTTTGCTAAAATCAGCTAAACTTGGCCATAACTTCTTCCACGACTTTACTAAACATTCTTGTGTAACATTGTCCCATGACTCCGATACCCAGTAAATTACATCTTTTATTGTGACATTCTTTATAATTTGCAGTACAGAGTCAGAACTACCATCGATTCAAGAGACAGTAATACTGAGTGCTTATAACTTACATTTTTTTTAGCACACATCTTTTTATTTTCTATTTTTTTATCAGAATTTCGGGTAATCCGAATTTTTTGTAATCCGAACAGGCACCGGTCCCAATTAGTTCGGATTAGCGGGGTTCCACTGTACTTTCATTTTAGCAGGACCAGATTTTTCATAGGGCCAACCTAGGCCATGGACCGCATATACAGAATATATAACAAGCAAATATTTAGAAATTTTTCAGTGTTATTTTCAAAATGCCATATAAAACGCTATTTTTAAATTTGCGTTCGTTACATAAAATGCTGTTTTTTAAAATTTACGTTCGTCATATTAAATACTAGCAATACGCGCACGGCGTTGCCCGTGGAATCAAGACTTCAACAAAATGAGAGAGAGAGAGAGAAAAAAAACCCAACGCCCACAGTGACACGAAAAAGTTTTGAAAATAAAATCAAAACAAAAGATACATATTATTAATTTTCCCGCTTATTTTTCTTCGCGATAATGACATTTTAACTGTAGAAAAACTACAGAGTACGTTAATCCGAAACAATATTAAAAATTTGCAGCGTAAAAATGAACAAATAAACACGTTAAAACACTGCCGAAAAAATAATCGTAGTCATTCAGTTGAAGGTTGTGACGTGTAATAAAATATCTTTTGGATTGAGATTAATTTTAAAAAAGAAATTCACTTAGTTTATTCGATGGCATTAATTTTTTATTAATTAATTTCATTAATTATTAATTAATTACCAAGTCGTCAAGACACTTCGTTATGGTTTGATATAAGAAACTGGAACATCTAGGTGTTCGTCTCATTGAAAGATTTGGTGAGAAGTTAAGCCAAGCTTAAAAATTGCATTTAAAAATTCATGAATTTGACGAGAAGTATACTTCCCTTAGAAAGAGTTAAGATGCACCAGGTCCGTATACATGGCGGATTTTCTGTGGAATCGGGTCTCGAACCCAAACTCTACCAAAGAGGCCGTAAAACCCGCCTCAAAAGGATTAAATGGGAACAACGGAAAACGCATATTTAATCAAAACTAAGATACGATGTTAGGGATGTCGGTTATTGCGAAAATAACCGGTTTTCGGTTATTCAGGTTTTTTTCACCTCCGGTTTAACCTGGCGGTTATAACCGCTCATAATAACCGGTTTTCGGGTTTTTTTTAATATAAAAAACGCCGTTTGTAGATAATTTTTTTATTAATATTATTTTTACAGGAAATCAATCCATTGGCCAGTATTTATCTATTCATAAAGACTCTTTCAGTCATCCACCAATCAACAGACGCCTCGAGGCAGCGGTTGTCGGTCATTGGCCTAAGATGATGAAATTCAAAGCTTCATAACTTGGTAAATTTTAGTCTAATCGAACCTATCTTCCGATCCGGTTCTTTTACCCGGTTAATGGATTTTAAAAAAAATAACCGGTTAACCGCAAAAAAACCGGTTTTCGGTTAAAACCGGTAGGGTTTTTCCCATCCCTATACTATGTGAAAAATAATTTGTAGGCGCAATTTCGTTACACTTTAAGTCTGATGTCTGTGTCATAAGTTTTCCTTTTCTCGTCCCTAAAAATGTTCGAAATAATAGGGAAAGTGAAACTCGGAGCAATTTAGTTATACTTTAATTCTAAGGTCTGCATCATAAGTTTTCCTTTTCTCGTTCCTAAAAATGTTCGAAATGATAGGGAAAGTGAAACTTAGAGCCCTAATTAGTTTCCAGAGGAAATCGGTCGTGTGATCTGGTATTTCAATCAACATGATTTCACGACACGTTGAAACATTCAGTCATTTCGTTATCATTTACAAGGTACTGTAAGAAAATGGAAACGCATATCAGAGTGTTTCCCTACTCTTTACCGGCAATCTTTTGGGGTAACAGTCTAATATTTTTAACTTTTTGTCCCGGATTTCAATACAATGGCCCCGACCTGTTTTTTTTATAAACAAATAAGTAGAGTAAAGCTTTCTTTTTCTTTGTTTTAGGAATCAGCAGGAGTGGTTTCTCGTCATTTTCTCGTGTACTTAAACAACATATCGTCTCTTGACAAACAACGCCTCCTATCTCAATTTTAACGTAGGACTACGTTCCTCCCATTGAGGTCTCAGGAAGGAATTGGATTCGCACGCCAAAACGCCACAAAAATCGTTGTATGGGAGATCCTCTATATCTGGGTAACTACATATGTTAAAAACATAAGTAATGTCTTATTTTAGAGATAAAGGGTAACAACAGGAGTTGCAAAAAAAAAAAAAAAAGTCACGCGGTAAAGTAGACCTACGCCTTTAACATCAGCGGCTATTTGAAAAAGACAACCTTCCGTCATTTTTTTTTTTTTGAAATTCAAAGAGGAAGAGAAGACAATTTTTGTTTTCCAAATCAGGTTGGAATATGAAGTCTCATGTTTATATCAGATGTGAAAAAAAATTCCGAAATATTCGTCATTGGTAGAGAAAAATTCAGTTTCCTCTTCCCCTTTGAAATTTCAAAAATATAAATAAAAAAATAAACAAATAAAATAAGAAGAAAGGTGCTGTTGCTTGTCAGGAGACAATATAGTGAAGAAAAGCGTATATGAGTTTTAGATTTCGCCCCATTAACAAACCGAGACAAAAATTTGATAGATCTATAATTCGGTCAATTTTGGTCTACAGTCAACATCCCGAGGTCCAATAATTTGAAGAGAACTCTGCTATCAATTTGTATATACTTTGTCCAGGGAAAATTAATAGAAAGCAGTGTTAGAAATTTAGTATGTTCTGGAAAAATATCTTGTACCAATGAGAACCAGCGGCAGTGGTCTCCCCTAGACTTTCTTGCATACTTCCTAACAAAAGTGTCAACCCCGACCTCCCGCATAAAAATTGCAGACCTACGGATTTTTCATTATCGGATTATTTATATTACCCCCATAGACAGCAGCAACATGTAAACACAACAAAACAAGCGGAAATAAAATACGCCAGGACACCTGTGTACAGGGTGTTCACACTTATTGTGGTCCAATACCTAATTTCTAAACCGTCAGAGATAGACATATAGTTCAAATTGGAAAAATGCTTTAGATGAAGGGAAGAATTATAATATATGTTTTTTGAGTCACTAAAGATATTTCTGAAAATGTTACGAATTCTAATTTTTTATACGGTCCCATCAGTCATATTTAGTAAAATATTCTTCACACACTAACATTTTAAACAAAAAACTGCGACTAAAACTGACCGAGTTCTGGAGCTTTGAATTTCATAATTTTAAACCAATCAGCGGCCTCGACGAGTAAATGTCACACACCGATTGGTGCATCGTCTTCGAGGCGGCTATTGAAATGGTGTAAAGTAATCTAAGTCAGCGATGTTCAAAGCTCAATAAAAGCTCGATCAGTTTTAGTCGCAGTAGGGTAGCACTTTTTACTTTCTCGTATACAAAGAGAAAGTATTGTAATCGTCAAAAAATTCGAACTCGAGATTTTGACGAATCTCCACGTTTTAGACCTCCCTGAGTCCGAAAAACACAATTTTGGAATTATGTCTGTGTGTCTGTGAACACGATAACTCGAAAACTATTAGAGCTACGGGGATGAAATTTGGTATGTGGTCTTTAAACATAATTTGTAGGTTTCTATCAAATTTTGGACAAAATCCGTTCACGGGAAGTGTGTCTGTCTATCTGTCCGCGGTCATGCGAACACTATAACTCAAAAACTTGAAAAGCTAGATGGATAAAATTTGGTACACAGTTTGATCATCATGAATGTAGGTCCGTATCAAATGTTGGGTCAAATCCGACAAATGGTTGACTGTCTGTAGGTCTGTATAATCGCATCTCCAGCGGATCCGCTGTCTCCACGCTGTGCACGCGGAAAGATTGTCCTTGAGCTAAGAAAGAGTAGAAATCGGTACGCATTTAATCGAAACGCATCTCTTTAAATTTGATTTTTTACTTAAATATTTTCTGATAGTCATTGGATCCTGGGTTACACTACGTTCGAATTTTTTTATCCACGCGGGGGGAGGGGAAACAGCACCTTTTTCGAGAAGTATACGAGAAAGTTTAGGGGAGACCACTCCCAATGGTTTGTTTAAAATGTTAGTGTGTGAAAAATATTTTACTAAATATGACTGATAGGACCGGGGGACCGTATAAAAATTAGAATTCGTAACTCTTTCAGAAATGTGTTTATAGACTCAAAAAACATAATTCCTCCCCTCATTTAAAGCATTTTTTCAATTGGAACTATATGTTTACCTCTGACGGTTTAGAAATTAGCTACCGGACCACGATAAGTGTGGACACCCTGTATATAAAAGAGGAAAGTATGTTTGTGTGTTCATTTTTGGTTCTTTATGCACGCTCACACACTTACGGCGACCAAATTTGGCACAGTGATGGATTAGCACAAGCGGGAGCTAACGCCGTAAAAATAATTTTAACATTTGAATTAGATTTTTACTTATTTAATTAAATGATTTAAATTAAGCTATTTTTAGACGTTTTTCGCCAATAACTTCTGAAATACTTATGGTACGAAAATTATTTTTACACCAACTTAAAGAGCAAAAAATTATATTTTTAATACCAATTTAATTGTTGGAAAATTTTTTCGTATTAATTTTAATCGTAATTAACGTTTCAAAATTCATTTTAAACGCAAATTGTAACAATGTTTTCTATTGTTATAAAATCAAATTTATTGTTCCATCAAATCTTTTATTCACGTGTTTTTACTGCTGTTTAGATTATTAACTTCCGTTTTTATTTCGTAGCTTTTAACATGCACTGAAACATCCAATGACGTTAGTTTAGTTACTACGCGATGTTCGTTGAAATTTCATAAATTTTTATACATATATAAAACATTTTATATAGAAGTTTCGCAGTAACCAAATTATACAATATAAGTATATTTGTTCATTGTAAATCTGTATTAGTTATTCAACTATATATTGTTTAAAATAAATGTTCTTTTTCGATTTTTCTCGTATTTCCATCCAAACCATACTGTTATAAGGTGATAAAAAGGCTTTATTTCGAAGTTTATTATATGGGGGCATGAAGTGGTGACATATAAAAAAAAGGTTTCAAAAATGCATGTACGAAGTTCGATAACTCATAAAAGTATTTGTTAAGTTGTTAATATGTGTTAGTACTTGCAGACTTTTTTAATGATTTCAACTAAACAATTTTAACCAAACTTGTAGAATGAAAAGAAGTTACGATTTAAAATAAACTCGATTAACCCTATTTTCGAATATGAGAAGTGATTATGGTTCCAAGCAGCTCGGATAATTGAGGTTCTATTGTAAAAATGTACGCGGGATTTTTTTAAAAAAAAATACAATAGAACGCCGAGAATCCGAAATTTTTTTTCTGAAAAAAATTTTACTGAAAAATAACAATTACGAATGAGAAACAAAGCTAATGCTTATTCCTAACTTAAAAGAAGTCTTCTTTAAGAATAAATACAGCACCTTAATTAGTAGAAACAAACTCAGAAATCTTCTTTTTTTTTACCCTCAACTTGTTTGCCACTGTACAGTGCGAATCGCCGCGTGCTCTTGCCGTACGCCTTCAAAGAGCACCCAGAGTCAATATTACTCTACTGCATTTGGTATATCACGAGTATTTTGCCGAATTTTCCGGATAATCGAAATTCCCCGTAATCCGAACAAAGGTCAGCCCCAATTAGTTCGGATTCCCGGGGTTTTAATGTATAAATTAGACAGAGTAACTTGATCTTACTAAACAGGCACGAAAACATGCAACAATAATAGCATAAGACAAATACAGGAAAAAAATTATAAATCAGTTCAAGATGGTAAAAATATTTCTTCTCGGAAGAAAGCAACTTCAATGAATAATCAATCACAACACTTCTCAGAAACTGGGTGACAATTTCTCATACAAATGCGTTTATAGCTTCGTTAACGTCCGCTTAATATTCGCACGACAGACCCTTCAATTAACTCTGGCGTGGTGCAAGAGAACAATAAAACGCGCAGCAGCTGAAAAAACAATTCGCAAGATTCCCATATCTCGCATCGTAAATCAGATTCATCAGCCTGAACTGGAGAGTGGCCAAAGGTGATTAAGCCCAATTCGCTACAACCAGACTCGTTAAATCAGCGGTCATAAAAGTGGAGAAAGAATTAATAGAAAAAACAGTTTTGCACAACAGTCGACACAGAGCGCAATCAGAACAGCAGTGAAAATAGCTTTTATTAATGCACCGAAAAGATAGAAAATAAATTTTTCAATAAATATACGGAGGTTAAAATAAAATCATAAAAGGATGAGGAGATTATAGAAATATTCTGAAAGTGGCGAATCCAGGATTTTGGTCTCG
>BGPR01007209.1:0-25349 GCA_013235015.1 Araneus ventricosus | reverse complement strand
CTGAGGTCATGAAAATTTTGTATCTTCGCGACCTCATGGCATTATGTAAGTGAAAACAATTTAACTTTACTCACCTGACAATAAGAATAAGAAAGGACATTACAATACTTTCAATAATTTAATAAAAACACAGTGACTACAAAAGCGGGAAAATTTTCGATCCTGCGAAGCTAGAAAGCAATGTTGCCACATTAAAAAAAAAAAAAAAACAAGAGAAATTAAGAACAAACAGGTGTAGTGATTTGAAAAAAATCAAGAATTTTAGTTTAGCTCTGGGAGGAGCTGCAACCCCATAGTCCCCCCTGGATTCGCCACTGATTCTGAGTTAAATTGAAATTTCAATCACATTCATGATATATTTTTAATTTTTAAAGAATGTTAGAGAATTTTCTTTTATTTTTTATATTCACTGTATAGTATTATTTTCAGCGTCTTGTGCTTTTCCAATTTTGTTGTCTAAAAAATAATTTCTGCTTTTTATTCTTTAATATATTCCATGATTCATTATTATAATTATTATGTAATCTAGCAATCCATCTTCCTCAAATTCACAACTAGGTGGTGCCACTCGTATTGAATCGAAATTTAATTTGAAATTAATCGTTAGATTAGCAAATTCTGAAAATATTAAAATAGTGTTTTGTCAAAAGGAACATACAAATGTGAATGAAGAATTTCAGTACATCAAGAAAAGAGAAAAAGATCGGCTGCAAAATTCCTTCCTTGCAAAGATGAAACACGTCAGGCTAATAAAAAGCGTGTAAAATTTACAACGGAAATGATTTCCGAGTTCTTAACACATTCGCCGCGACATACAAATTAGATTCAAGCTTCAGAAAAAACAAGTGGTAAATTCAGGCTTATTCTAGACAATTTATATACCAAAAAAAAGAAAGTGAACTTATTCTGCAGACATCTATGTCCAACTTATCTAAACTAGAATGCATGCCAAATTCTAATGTGGACCAAACTTTCTTGGACGACGAGTTATCTCGTCCGTAGCAGTGAATGTTTAAGTATTTTCCAAGTACTCTTACACGTAGTGTTTGAGATATTTCAATCACTCGCATGCAGTAGAAACGTAGAGTTGGAGGTTGCGTTTTGTATTCTTCCAATAAGCGCAAGCTACTTCAAATTCCATTCACGTTATCAGAATCTATAAATCATCGTAAAGGTTTTATTCGATTACATAATATCTGGAAAATGATTAGTAATTTCAAAAATCCTTTATAAAAATTTTATAATGGGGACTAAAAGACGACAATCCGCTTCCCTCTCCCTAAATTTATTCCAAACATTAATCTTAGAACCATCTGTTATTACGTAATTGCAGCTTTAATTTGAAACCCTAACTTTAGTATCCGATTTTCGATTTGTACCAAATTTCATTTGATATCACTTGAAAGTGCAACCCATCTATTTCTTTCCTTTGTCAAGCTTTCGTTTATTTTCAAAGAGAAAGATAAAAAACGCAAGGTTTAAACAAACAAACGACTTTTGTTTAAACTTATGTGGCAGACTAGAAATTATTTCAACCGCTTTCAGACAAAAGAAAGATAACCCACATTTTGAATGGAATTTGAAGTACTTTCCTAACAGCCATCCCCCCCACCCCCCGAGAGAGATAAAATTAAAGATGAGGATCAAAAAACAATCGGTTAGAATCGGAAACGAAACTTACACGAGAGGCTATTGTCTCGCTCAGATTAGAAAAAATATTATAGAAGATTCTAAAGCCTTGTTCCGAGGGCGTGTGGCTTGGCCAAACCTCGAGGTTCGCACTTGTGGACTGTAGTCGATGGAATTCGAACAGTCGCACCGTTCCAACGGCGCGTGGCTTTGCAAATATTTCGTCAGCGCTCGAGAGAACGGATGCACTGACGCGGTCTGGCCACTCCCCCTTCCTTTGATGTGCGAGCTATTTACCGCCATAACGCGGGAAACAACAGATGCACTTCCAAGCCTCGAACCACTTCGATCCTTCCTGTTCTGACGTGGGGAATAACGCGAACCGCGGACGGAACTCGTGGAAAGACAGGCCGTAGGAACGCAGCTTAACATAAGCGAAGAAAGCCGAAAAACTAAACATAGATAACAAGTGCATTGGAAATTAAAATTCTTTGAACCAACCAGCAGCAGTGTTCTCCCATCCACTTTCTTGTATATACTTCTTTACTATTCTCTACTAGTAATAAAGGAGAATGTGTGTCTGTGTGTTGGCGCTCTACAGGGCAGACCGCTGGACCTAGAGCTACGAAATTTAGAGCTACAAAGAGAAAGTATTGTAATTATCAAAAAAATTCGAACTCGAGATTCTACGTTTTAGACCTCCCCGAATCCAAAAAACACAATTTGGGAATTATGTCTGTCTGTGAAAACGATAACTCGAAAACTATTAGAGATAGAGGGATGAAATTTGGTATGTGATCTTTTCCAATAATTTGTAGGCTTCTATCAAATTTTGGACAAAATTCGTCTAAGGGAAGTCTGTCTGTCCGCGTTGATGTGAACACTATAACTCAAAAACTTGAATAGCTAGGTCGATAAAATTTGGTACACAGTTTTATCATCAGGAATGTAGGTCCGTATCAAATTTTGGACCAAATCCGTCAAAGGGTTCACTGTCTGTCGGTCTGTATAATCGCATAATTCTGAAGACAATATCTTCTAAAACAAATGACTTAGATAAATGAAATTTCGCATGTAGTCTTGCACTCTTAATTGCAGATTTGCCTCCAATTTTCATTTAAATCGGTTAAAAAAAAAAAACGTTGAAATTGCATATTCGGTTTTTCCCCATTCTACGACGCAAAAAACGGCGCGAACGCTGGAGCGAGCGTTTTCCCAACCTTAGGGAATACCGCACGTTTTCTGGCGCGCGGTGTATTCCCCCCCCCCCCCACCCGTGTTAGTCGCATGCGAAAAATTTTGGAGAGGCCACTCCGCTAGTTGAGTTAACATATTCACATCCACTTGGCAGGACGAACAAAGTTCCTGTAGACGGATTTTATCTAAAATTTTATATAAATCTACAATTTTGGGTGTAAAGACCACATGCCAAATTTCATAATTTCTGCTATTAGCGTTTTCGACCTATCGTATTCACAGACAAACATAATTCCAAAAATGTGTTTTTCGGAATCGCTTAGATTTTTCAGTCTCCAGGTCGAATGTTTCGACAACTACAATACATTCTCTTTGTAAAAGTGTGGAAAGGAGAATCGTAAAAAGAGTGTAACCATCGGGAGTGGTATCCCCTAAACTTTATCGTATACTTTCCCAAAAAGGTGCTGTTTCCCCTCCACCCGTGTGAATAAAAAAATTCGAAACTACTATAACCTAGAATCCAATGACTATCAGAAGGTTTTTCATTGTAGATTATAGTGATAGTAAAATATTTAGGTGAAGAATCAAATTCAAAGAGATGGGTACGGATTAAAACCCATCTAGCACACATTTCCACTCTTGCCGGCTCAAGGACAAAGTGACGTAATCCTTCCGCGTGCACAGAGATTGCTACCAGTACACATGCGTATGGAGAATCGGATTAGAAAAATTACTTATGCCATTTGAACGCCTTTTTTTCAACCGATTCAAACGAAAATTGGACACAAATCTACAATTAAGGTTAGCAACCGTCATACCAATTTTTATTTATCTAAGCCAAATGGTTTAGGCGCGATATAATTTTTACAAGTATGCGATTATACAGTCAACCCTTCGACGGATTTGGTCCTAACTTTGATACAGACCTACATTCATGATAATAAAACTGTGTGTACCAAATTTTATCCATCTAGCTATTCAAGTTTTTGAGTTATAGTGTTCACATGAACGCGGACAGACAGACTTCCCGAGGACGGATTTTGTCCAAAATTTGAGAGAAACCTAAAAATTATGTGTCAAGTTCACATACCAAATTTCATCCCTTTATCTCTAATAGTTTTCGAGTTATCGTGTTCACAGTCATACATATTCCAAAATTTTGTTTTTCGGACTCGTGGAGATCTAAACGATTCGTCAAAATCTCGAGTTCGAATTTTTTGGCAGTTACAATACTTTCTCTTCGTATACGAGAAAGTAAAAAGGAGAAACGTATTGGTGAAAGAAGTAGAATAAGAAGGGGGGGGGGGAATCCTGCCGGCAAGCCGGAAGGCGAAGCTACGGATCGATTCAATATCCCGAGACTAGCACTTTTGGACGATTTTACTCTGAAAAGGGGTGACAGGCAATGAGCAAGATGAACGCATTTCTGGAGTTCACCGTTAGGTCACGCTAAGTAAAATGCAAACATCTTCCCCTCCATATTTCACTTTTCCCCTATTTTGATGAAAATAACTCCGCCCGGTGCATGCGCAAATGTTTTCGGAATTCGAGCACATACAATAGAATCCTTGCCCAGAGATATAAGGAAAAGAACATTTCGTAAGAGTTGAAGCTAATAGGTTGAAAGTCGATGTAGGATTTATAGGTCAAAAGGCAGTCGAGGCTGGGAGGCAGATTGAAAATCACTTTTCAGTTCACAACTTTTAAGCAATTGTAGCTATAAAGCAGTTTTCTATAAAAGTTCGTTATGATGAGGTGATAATTCGCCTAATTTGAATTTTCCTTCCATCTTCAATCGTAAGAGAGTTATGAGGAAACGAAAATTTCCATTCCCCCACCATTTCCACGCTCTTTAAGCTGATGGCCCATCTACGAACTCGGCCGAAGATTTCACACTCCCTATAACATATCCTTAGCCGGTTCAAATTTATATATATATATATAACGCCCTGATATATATAAACTTTTGAACGAGGGATGGATTCTAGGGATAATGATCGGCGAAAATCTGCAGAAATTTTTCCTAAATCGTGTCTTGAGAACCAATACAATAGGTAGACTTCCTATAACTAGGGTTGCCAAACGTCCCGTATATAAGGGACTGCCACCGTATTTCACTACTCAGTCCCGTGTTACTATTTGTCCCGTTTTCTCCCTTATATTGATCAGAAGTCATGTCTAATAAAGCTATGCGAATACATATTTGTCATTCCAGCCCACAATGCAAATGTGGAGAGAATATTTTCCCTCATGTCAACTCGATTGGTCGGACGAAAGAAAGAGATTGCCAGTGGAGACGAACTGAAGAAATTTTGATTTGTCACTGCAATTTTAAAATGATTCCCGCCCAATTTTATAATTACGCGAAAAAAAATGATATAATTAAGAAAGTAAAAATCTAATTTAAAATATGACCGAGCTAAAAAGAATTAGCCTTACATCTTTTTTTATTATCCTACGTGGAAATTTTATTAGATTGCTTAAACTTCGTTGATTCTTTTTCATCAGAGTAAAATAAACCATTACCTACCAAATTTTTTTCAAGTTTTATTTATTTAGTTCTAAAACGTCCCGTATCGATGCTTGACAATTATGGTGACCCTACCTAGAAGGAATCTACCTAAGAAACAAGGCACGAGCTAGGCGAATGAAATTTGGTATGCAAAATTATAGATTTGTGCCTGATACTGGATGAAATTTGTTAAAGGGTAGACTGTCTGTCCGTGTGAATGTGAACCAGACAACTCAAAAGCACAACGGCTAGATAAATTGAATTTGATTTCCGGTCTTGACACCAAAATTGTGGATTCATATCAAACAAACTGATCCCGCGCAGAGCATCTGCACTCCGTTATGCACACCATGCATTTTCGCCCAAATTGGCGCATTCTGGCGCTTGACGCTTCTACTAGCCAAAAATACAGCGGGCGTCAAGTATCGTCAAGAAAGAAATTGAGCCAAGGTGGCGATTCAGCGCCCCAAGAAAATTCGCCAAGACAAAATAGGTGTCAAGTGGTGTGTGCAAAACGAAAAAGTACCCAATGTACGAACTTTGTCATTTTTATGAAACTAGCTGATCCCGCGAAGAGCATCTGCGCTCCATTATATGCACACCATGCATTTTCGGCCAAATTTCCGCATTCTGGCTCCCGACGCTTCTGCTAGCCAAAAATACAGCGCGCGTCAACTATCGTCAAGAAAGAAGTTGATCCAAGGTGGCGATTCAGCGCTCCAAGAAAATTCGCCAAGACAAAAAAAAAAAAGGAGCCAAATGGTGAGTGCATAACGGAAAAGCACCCAATATTTTTAAAATGTTGACAATAATCAGCTTCATGGTGTTCACCTCAATTTCTGAATTTAACACGATTTCCTCGTCGACGACTTAAACTATTTTGACGTTGATCTGAACATTCTATGGATCGCCAAAGCTCATCTGCTTCATTTCTAACGGATCTCCTTAGAATAATTTCATCCTAAGTTTTATTAAATAGTAAGAACTATTGTGAGCTCTACGTCTTAAACTCATTTAAAGTTGTTTCACATCAGTAAAAGTAAGTAAATACAGTAGCAGGCTATACTTATGAAGTTATGCCTAACATGGCTACCGAATTACCTATATTTTCGCGTTCAATTAGATGCCTATTTCTGACAACAGTATTTCCTTTAGATCTCCTTTCCGCTGACTGAATCGAGGTTTCGGTGACTCGGCGAATCCTCTTCCGAGCATTTCTAATTATATTTTGCAGCCCTATTAAAAATCTAAGCGACCGACGGTTGAAAAACTTTCGACTAAACAGACCGAAAATTTGTACGGCGGTTTGTTTACAATTAACTGTTGCCATTCGACAATAAGTAATAAGCTCGATTTCAGTGCCACGCATGTTAGCGTTTTTATACATAAAGATTTCGGTACCAATCGGCCAAAGGGAGAGATCCACAACTCATTTTTCAGCGCACAACGAAGTTAAATACAAAACAGACCGTATAGTGCAAGTATAGCAAAAACTAAAGAAACCAGAAACCCGCTGGTTTCCCCCCTTTCTTTCCCACGACATGTGTTCACGAAACACAAGAACTTCATTTCTGCTCTCTGTGGAGGCACGCTTTATCTCATTTATCACTTCAAATAATAGCTTTATCAATAAAGAAAAGATACTGAGCATACCTTGGGTTGCCATGCGTCCCGTTTATATGGGATTGTCACCGCATTTCACTGCTCATTCCCGTTTTCTCCCTAAACTCTGCGTCATTATAATTTTAAAATGACTTGCGCCCAATTTTATAATTATGTGAAAGAAGAAAATGACATAAGAAAGTAAAGTCAACATTAAAATATAACCGGGCTAAAAAAAAAAAAAAAAACTCGAGCCATTTTTATTATTCTACGCGTTCATTTTATTACTGGTAGATTGCTTAAACTTTATTGATTTTTATCTATATTAGTAAAATTAGAAGATTATTAGTAAAATAAACCGTTGCATATCCACTTTTTTCATGTTTTATTTATTTAACACTTAAACGTCCCATATCAATGCTTGGCAACCCTAAGCAATACCGCAATACAAACACAGTCGTTGTGTAGCGGAGACACAGAAATATTGTATAGCAACGGATTCGGAAACCCTCCGCGCTTTTGCGCATGCGGAGTTATTTTCATCGAAATAGGGGGGGGGGGGGAAGAATGGAAGGGCGATGATCACATTTTATTGAGCGTGATCTAACAAAGAACTCCGGAAATGCGCTCGTATGACTCATTGCTTGACACCCATTTTTCCGGTATGAAATCGTCCACAAGTGGTAGGCCTCGGAATCCGTTGCTGAACAGTATCTGAAAATGTAAGATTTTGTATCCCACAAACTTTTGATTCCATTCAGGCTACTGTTATTATTTTTTAGATTTCATATATAAGTTATCCTTTTCTAAATCACAATAACTGGCGTAACTATAAGACTGCAGGACAGGAAAATCCTAGGGGCCCACGAATATCCGTTGGATTTTGAAGAAGTAATTCACTTTTGACAAAATAAAAGCTCGAAATAAACAATTATAAATTAGTTGAAAAATATTATTAATTTTCAAAAAATAAAAAAGTCAAATAAAAATGTAAATAAATACTAAATTTATTCAGTCATAAAATCCCTTAAAAAACGAAAGGGCGGAATAATCTAATATGGGGGGGGGTATTATACAAATCATCCGTTTTCCCTACAATTAAGAAAGCTGGAATGGCAAGTTTTAAAAGCTGTTTACATTACTAACAGCAGCCGGTGTCATAAAAATTAAACTAACCCCTTCTTGGAAGACGTCGCATGCCATACGTTCGGCTCTTTTGTGCCCGTTCGCTATTTAAATTTAAGCATTAAGTTTTAGCAAACCAAATGCTAAGGTTGTTACTTTGAATCGATGCGGTGGTCCATAGGCTAACTTGGTTATCCTTATGTCTATAGCACTAGGGCAATAATTTACTTAAGTTACTGCAACAAAGAGTAACTACTGCATCTCGTTAAGCAAGGTAACTTAGAAGGTACAAACCACCGGCTTGTGCAGGTGTGAGGAAGCATCACGCAACACTGAAGAAGCTAATTCATGATAACAATTATAACTTTAAAAATCCTAACAAGATAAAAGTAAGGTAAATGATAATTAATATGCCGACAACAGGAACGTAAAGCAAGTGCAAGAGCAAAGAGAGAGATGACGCTTGAGCCTTTATAGTACTCAGCTCTCCACTACGCATGAGCAAGGTAGACAGGGCACGCAGGACGAAGCTGTTGCCACAAAGTCAACATAAGAAATTATTTTAAAAATAAAAATCAACTGGTCACGCTTAAATGTCTCAAGTATCCTTTACCATCTTAAACAGACTGAAATAATAATAAAAAAAAAATACCAAATGGGTGGCGGCATCTAATTAGGAGGTTAAATAAAAACGTATATACATACATATAATGACTGCTGCTAGAATCCACCTTAATTTCCCAAAAAATGACTGAAAACTTGGATTTCAGTATTCACAATGTTTTAAATTTCACTCCGATAAAATCTGACATATTTCTGGTGACATACACGATACGAAACTGATATAAACAGTATCAGATCAAAACGCGTGCATTTCTGTGCAAAAAAGTAGGACACACAGGCAGGAAGAAAAAAAAAAGGGACAAAACAAGGGATCAGATATCAAAATGAAAACAAGATCGGCGAACAAGCAACGCTAATGACCCATTGACTGAAGTCAAACCACTGGGAGTGTGTCTCCCCCTAGACATTTTTATATACAGTAGAACCCCGGGAATCCGAACTAATTGGGGCTGACCTTCGTTCGGATTACGGGGAATTTTGATTATCCAGGAAATTCGGTAAAATACTCGTGATATACCAAGTGCAGTAGAGTATTGACTCTGGGTGCTCTGTGAAGGCGTACGGAAATAGCACGCGGCGATTCGCAAGGTACAGTCGCAAACAAGTTGAGGGTAAAAAGAATATATCCGTGTTTGTTTCTACTCATTAAGGTGCTGTATTCATTCTTAAAGGCCACTTCAAATACTTCTTTTAAGTTAGGAATAAACATTAGCTTTGTTTCCAATTCGTAATTGTTACTTTTCCTTCATTTTTCAGCAAAAAATTTTCAGAAAATTAAAAAAAAAACAAAAAGTGTTCGGATTATCCGGAATTTCGGATTACCGGGGTTCTACTGTACTTCCGCAATATGGCATGTTTAGTGTTAAGGGGACGGTTGACTTTATTAGGCTTTTTTGCAAATAACGAATTTCTGTATACATACATAAAATGTTTTCGTTGTTGCAGTCATAAAACAGCCGAGTTGTTAACCAATTTGCTTTATTATAAAAAATATTTTGGAGAGTGGCGGACATACCAACATCTTAAAGTTTTTTGTAAAAGTGTACAGAAAATCCCCGATTCTCTCAGATAAGGGAATAACAATATAACACGCGATCAAAGTGAAGGGAATATTGGCTATTTTTAATAAATTACGTAAGCGTTTTAGGGAAAAAGTCTGGCGCCATGGAGACGCGTCATGATTTTCGGTGGGCACGTGAAAGCGATTAAAATATTCTTTTAGTAATAAATATGCCAAAACGAGAGATTTAATATACCTCCAGCGCGGGAAATAAAACGAAACTGGAGTTTAAGAAAGGTGATTTTGAAATACATTAAGACTTTAAAATATATAATATTAGAATTTGAAATAAAATTAAGTGAGATTATTACATACATATCAGAATACTAGCTCATAATCCGGCGTTGAACGGAATCCATATTTTTCAAATGCCGGCCTCCCGTCTTTTTTTTCTTCTCCCCACACATACTGTCACTAACTTTCCCCAATAAACGTAAATCTCCTTTATGAATCCGTCTTGAATTAAAACTTTCAAACCTCGCCTTTTTATCGCCTTATAACAACAATATGGTTTGAATGAAAATGCGAGAATGTTGGAAAAAGAAAATGGAACACCGGAAACAACTTTTCTTTTTGCGCGTATTTGAAAAATAACGGAGGAAGAAAAAAAAAAGGGCATAAAACGCCCGAATTTACCACTTAAAATTAAATAAAAATCTAATTAGGATTTTTAAAAAAATTACGGCGTTAGCACCTCTTGTGCTAATCCATCATTGTGCCAAATTTCGTTCAGAGAAGCCGAACGGGGTCTGGGCGTGCATAGAACAAAAAAAACCAAACATACATAGTCATAAAAAAATTAATTTTACTGTATGTTCTCTGCCTCCGCGCTTTTGAGCTTGTGCTAGGCTCTTAGTCACAATTCAGATGTTATTTTCGTTAGGCCATAGGTTCTCAAATTCTTAGTCACAATTCGGATGTTATTTTCGTCAGGCCATAGGTTCTCAAATTCTTAGTCACAATTCTGATGAGGCCCCAAATTACTCTTGCCCAGGGCACTAAAGTTTGTAAAGACAGTCCTGCAGACAGACATAATTCCAAAAATGTTTTTCTAACTCAGGGAGATCTAAAACGTGGTTAAATATGGATGCGGATTTTTTTTCTTTTTTGACGATTACTATATTTTCAGTATGTAGGGGAGACCGGGGTACAATGGATCACCCCCTATTGTTTATTTTATTTATGTTTCATATTTTGGGACATAGATGCTAGGTCTGTAATGCTGATCAAAACTTTAAAACCATGTGCCTTACTGACAACTAAGCCATGTTATTCTTGACTGGTGATTTGTAGTAGTTATATCAATCACATTTTCTATTCTGGATTAAAGAATTGTGATTCAGAAAACATTACTGTACACAAAGCTAAGATAGTACATATATTATTATATTTAATGCAGCTAAAATAACTGAATATAAAATTTCTGTTTTTTAATAAATTTGTCAAAATTCCACATGGGGTACAATGGACCACCCAAAACTGGGGTACAATGGACCATGGTCCATCCCCAGTTCTGTATCCCATATGCTTTTAAAAGTCGGACATTATATAAGAATAAGCAAATTGTTTTATTTTAATGAGTTAATTAACCATTGAATCATATAGTGTACACTTTTTTTAAGTGTAATCTATACATTAACCCCAATTAGGCACCGAAGAATAATAAACCAGATTTTACGTTATTTGTTTGAGATTTTTTTCTTGTCTGAATGTTTATAAAATTTTTAATTCTTATATTATAGCTATATTAAAGAAAAATTAAATAAAATAGAATGATTCTTTAAAAAAATGCACCTATTAGAGTTTGTATCTATGGATATTATGCATAAATTAAGTGTTAAATTATATAAAATTAATTAAAAGAAGAGGCTAGTACTGTCCCATAAAAGCATATCCATAGATGACAGATCTCTTGTAAATGTTCAAGATATTACGATGAGTCTTCTGGAAGCTACAATTTCACAAGAAAACAGGAGACTTTCAGTAACACAAATTCTTTTAATGTGTCGTTTGCCAACTTTAATATTTGTTAATCTAGAAATTTATGCATGAACTGAAGCCATAAATAAACAAATATGATACATTTTATATTTTGTGTTATTAAAAAATATACTATATTAATATATTAAAAAAAATTTACTGGTGGTCCATAGTACCCCATACTGTGGACCATTGTACCCTGGCCTTGGGGTACAATGGTCAATTTTGTCACTAATTTCTAAAAATTAAAAAAAAGTATAGATAATTATGGATTTAGAGCGAGTTTAATATAAACCTTAATATGTAGAGAATATGTATGCATTTAAAAAAAAAAAAATCAGTACTTTGAGAGTAAACATTCAAAATTTACAAAAGTGGTCCATTGTACCCCGGTCTCCCCTATACCAGAAAGCAGAAAACAAAATTACCTTCAGATGTCACTTTTGATTTAAAACATTTATAAAACCAAGGGAGACAGCATCTATTTAAAAAAGTAAATGAATAGCCGCAAAATATTTCAATATATAAAACAGATACAAGTTTCAGGTGGGAAAATAAGAATAGAAATAAATGCTAATTCCTGAGTAATTAGGTAGTGTTTGCATATTAATCAATAATTGCAGAAAAAACATGGATGGAGGGGGAGGAGAGGATAAAAAATATTTAAAAGATATTTTACCACTCTGGTAAAATAAATTGACCAAATGTTTTGAACTACAATCCAGGACTACTCTGACTGGAGCAGGGTAATGGATAAAAAGGTGCACAAACAATTGAAAGTAAAAAAAAACAGTTAAAATAATTTCCAAGTGGTTCAAGAAGCATAAATCATACTATTCCTCCTTCAGGCCAATTATATGCATTTGTCAAATAAAATGTTCATACTCTATGCATAGTAAAATTCGAGAAAGAAAATTCTTCAGAAGCCAACTTTTTTCAAGAAATAAATCAAGCTGATCTTTTTATTTTTCCCACCAAACAATGGGACTCTCCCGACAACCCCGGGACTGTAGCTAAAGAAATCTTAAACTGAAATATGTTTAATTTTAAATTATTAAAGAAATATAATTTTAGAACAAAGTTTAATCAGCTATGGGGTGTAGTAAAGCTATAGAGAACCGAAACACCGTTTTTTTTTTTTTTAAACCAGAAATAAATAAGAAAAAAATCCCAGTCGGCAAGCCTGAAGGCAAAGGTAAATTCCTTTAATCCGGACATATAAGGAAAAGAACATTTCACCCTCCATTTTCATAAGGATTGGAGCTGCAAGAATGAAAGAGGGTGGAAGAGACTGCAAATGATGAAAGCTTTCCAACAAGGGATAACATGCATAAGTTGAAAGGTACTTTAAGTCAGGATGAGGAAAAAAGGGAAAATCATTTTTCAGCTCATAATTTCTAAGCAATTGCAGCTATCGAAAATGTTTAAATGCAACAATTGTTCATTATGATAAGGCAATAATTAGCCTAATTTGAATTTTCTTTCTTCAATTGGAAAGAAATTATGGGGAAATGAAAATTTTACCTACTTTGAGCTGGATAGCCCATCCACGAATTCGGCCGATATTTTCACTATCCTTACAACATATCCCACGTTGGTTAAAATCAAATCCAAATTACTCCAGTTATCATGTTCACAAGATAACATGGGCAAAACATTATACATATGTAAAATTTTAACGAAGGGTAGTTTGGGATTCTAGGGGCCATGATCAGTGAAGATCTACAGAAATTTTCTGGAAGTCGTGTCATGAGAACCACTGCAATAGGTAGACTTTCTATAAGGAATCTACCTAAAAGTGTAAAATACCTCCTTAAAATAGCATGGTCTTTATCTTAACATTTACCTTAAAAATAAGAATGGTATTCAAGATAAATAAAAGTAATGACACAATAATATACGAGGTACAACCAAAAAAAAGTGATGAGGACAGTATTTTTGCACAAAATATTTAAATTTGCACACATTTTAATGTATTTAAAGCCTTCATTCTGAAAACCCAAAATATTTTCGATATTTCTTGCCCATGTCATGATTTTATGTAGAAATTACTTAATTTTAATATAACTTGAACTCAATGAAAATTATAAAAAAAAAGGAAAATTAACATTCTCCTCATATTCATGTTTTGAACTGCATGTTAATGTTTTATCAAAAATTAAATAATAAATGTAAAATATGCATTGTTTCATTGTTGCCACTTTATTATTTCACGATTCCAATAGTTAGATAAAATAATTATACATTTTAAATGAAAAAAAAAAAAAAACATTTTATTGTGAAGTGATCACCTGCTTAACCTCCCTATTATCTGCTCCATTCTGTCCCTCCCCCTACCCTCAACACCACCACCCAGGTCAAATTGTGATTTGGGACTACACCACTGATCAGCAATAACACAACAGATATCATAATTTATATGTGTTTTAAAACATCAAGTGTCATATCAGCCATATACAGCTTCTTTTAAATCTAAAACAAAATTAATACAGGAAACACAAATGGCTTTACTTAGTAATCCTTCTCTAAATATAGGATGGGTCAAAGCTCATATTGGTGTTCATGGCAACGAAACAGAGGACAGTTTAGCAAAACAAGCAACAATAAAAGGTGAAATTCATTACCTCTCAGCACGTAAAAGCCATCTTAAAAATCTCCTTCATAGAGTCTCAATTAATGAGTGGCAACAGGAATGGGCCACAGGAGATACAGGTAGAACAATCTACAACATCATTGAAAAAGTAACAACAAATCCAGTGTCATGGACGAGGGAATCAATCCTCTTTGTAAAAGGACATGGTCCCTTCCCCAGCTATCTCCGCAGGTTCAACCTTCATCATAATGATCATCGGGCCTGTGGAGAAGTTGGTACACCATTTCACTACACAACGACCTGCTATCCAACAGCATCATATCACTTTACTAAAACAAGTGAAAACCTAACTACTATCTGGTAGAGAAATATTTTTAACAACATGCTTTCAAGACTCAAAATCATCAACTTAATTGCTTTCTTAATAAAAAATTAAAACTTGATAACATCTCAATATGAACAAAATAACACATCTGGTGTAGACTCCTTGGATTCAGAAACTTTTTCTCCTTCAACAAGACAAACAAGGTCCCAAACATCCATGATCCAGCAAAAATAAATGAACATTTTTTTACTTTTCCACTTTTTTTCATATAAAGAGACATTTTTAATTTTAGTTTAGTAATACATTCTCTTCATCCCTTTGTAAATAATAATTTAGTAAACAATTGCAGCAACAGCCTCGAGTTCTGCTGGGAGGCTGCAACTGTTAACCAACAATGTATTACATGTGTTTTTAGTTATACAAATTTGTAATTTTTTTTTAAAGCCTTTCTCTCAATAAAGGTTCACATATACCACCCAACAGGCAAGGGGCCGTCCTGGCTCCAAGTTTGGGGGTTTACTGTGGTGTTAAAAGCCATATATAGCACATACTACAGAGATATTTTTAAGTGCGACAATTAATGTTTTAATTAAAGTATTCTAACTCACAGGTTCTCCACAACAACTTGGAAAAAATTCTTCATCTATTTGCTGTTGCAATTCTTAAGTGATTTCAGGAAGCTACTTAAGAACCAATACTATTATAAACATAGTCTTGATTACAGTTTTTAGTCATATACATTACATCAAAATCGCAACTATTTATAAGGAAAACTGTATTTTAACATTCAAAAACATAAATCAAAAGCTCACAGTATGATTCTTTTTAGAACTAAAATCAACAAGAAAATTGGTAGCCAAATTCGTAACTCGTTAAAGTCGAAAGATCCTAAAACATTAATTTATAAAATAAATAAATAACAGGAAGTACATAATACAATGGAAGTAGCAATAATTACTCGACAGATTCTCAAGGAATTATTTAAATCTTGCAATCTGAAAACTGTTTTTTCTTGGTAACAATGAATTAAAAACGATCATTAACAAACAAATGACAGGATACTTTATCACTCTTCAATGCAAATATTTAATCTTAGCAAGCAAATTGAAAGATATATTTTTAAAATCATCAATACATGAATTAAACAGTATTTTAAATACATTAAAACTTTTATTCGATTTCATAATTCCAATGCTTGATAAACTCATAAATTTTATCCACATACAAATTTTAAATTTTTGAAGAATTTTAATGTATAATCCTAATTTGTACAATATTATAATGTTAAAAAATTAAAAATGCTATGTTTAGGGAATATAGCTTTCTATTAAAATAAAAGTATGAAAAAAAAATTCTAAATGGTGATATCATTTGGTACAAGGAAGAAATTCCAAAAAATTTACAAAATTACATCAATTTAGTTCCCTTTTTTTTCTCCAACTGGTATACAAAACCATAAAGACTAATAAAGGACATTTTTAAGAAAATATAAAACATTTTGGCCCGAAAAACAACAGTTATTTTTTCAAATTCAACACTATTATCGCAGAATAAAAATATAATAATATATTAAATGAATGGCAATGAAATAAATCTGCTTCGAAAATTTAACTCTAGTGCCAAATTTCAAACATGATATATAAATACACACATAATAAATGAAACCTCACGTGTTGAAAAAGTATTCAAGTAAATGGATGTAAAACTTAGAGAGAAAGAGACATACATACAGATTTCAAAAAGTCAGCTTCGTGAAATAAAAGCCAACAGCAAATCACTGCACAGCACAACTTTAAAATTTTTTAAGTGATTATATAGAACTTTTTCATATTTCAAATTCTAAGGCTACAGCTCAACTGTTCAAATTGTACAAAGACTCATAATTAATTTTTACTAGAATACCACATAAGACTGATAAGAAATAAAATTTATGTTCAAGTAACAATGCCATAATTACAACAGTGTAATCACTCGTGTACTAAAAATGGTTACAAAATTTTCAGAGGGGAAAAAATTACATAAATTAAAAAAATCCTAGGATTTCTATTCACTTATGGAATACAAAAAGCAAGTGATAAAATGATATTCAAATATATATTCCATCATTACTTACAAAGAGCACAGATTTTAGATGAGTGGCTTTCAATTTATTCTTCACTGTGATTTACACTGGAAATTGGACATTTTGTACAGATAAACTTTGCATGACTCAAACATATGTACTTCTTGCATATTTCACAAGAATATCTCGTCTTCCTGTCTTGTTTGTCAATCTTGCTGGTTTTGCATGTGTAACATCTTTTTCTGGTTCCAAAAGGGAACTGATCAGCAGTTTCTTTACTAGTCGATGCAATTCCGGTCACTTCTTGGCGTCTCAGTCTGATTTCAGGTGCAATATTTGTGAGTGTAGACCTGCGTTTAATGTGTTCATCAGTCAGTGAAACAGAGAGTTCTTTTAAGAATAACCTACGAGTTAACTGCTCAGATTCATCACAGTTAGAGCAATATAAAATTTGGGAGTTGATCCCTGCAAAGTTTAGCAGGAAAAAGAGAACTGCCATAGGCCAGCGCTGGGATCTTCGTGCCACATCGTAAGCCATGCACAGATCTCCAACTGCATCTACAGCATCTTTGGTTGTGTGATAAAACTTTACAATATCTGGCATATTTTCCTCTTCATAGAAATCTGCAGTTGAAGTATTATGCCTGCTTGAAGCGATGATGGTATTTTTTCCTTTTTTGGGAACATAAGAAACGACAGTAACATCGGATTGAAACCCAGATACACTAGATCCTATGGGGCGATTCCTCGAATTAACCAATTCAGTTGGAAGTTCCTTATTATTCTTACTAACTGCTCCTACATACGTCAATTTATGCTCTCGCAGAAGTGTTTTTATCAGTGGGAATGAAGTAAACCAATTACCACCTGTTATATTTCTACCTGTTCCCGATATAGGTGTAATTAATCTAGTGACAACATCAACTGAATCGTAGCTGACAGCATAAACACCATCGGGCTGTTTCCCTGCATATATT
The DNA here is from genome assembly GCA_013235015.1 of Araneus ventricosus. Lineage (NCBI taxonomy): Eukaryota > Metazoa > Arthropoda > Arachnida > Araneae > Araneidae > Araneus > Araneus ventricosus. Next base: position 7,663 of record BGPR01007209.1, on the reverse strand, counting down.
TCCAGATTAAACACATATCGGGAGTTTGTATCGACTAAAGCAAATATCTTAATTCCTTGTTTTTGAGATTTTTTGGGCTGGTATTGGGTGAAAGCACATTTCCCACGAAAAGGTATCAACATTTTATCAACTGTAGCAAAATCACTGATGCAGTAGCATTTCTTGCAGTTTTCAACAAACAGTTCAAACACTGCCCTAATGGGAGCTAGTTTGTCCCATTTTATGTTATCTTTTCTGGCATAAAAGTCATCAAATCTCAAGCCTCGCAACAAAAATAAGAAACGGTCCCTGGCCATTGTTAACCAAAATCTTTCGATGCCAGTACCTTTTCTGTCCCAGAGTTCTCTCACATTCAAACGGCTGCTTTTATGACATCCTGCAAGATATAACAGGCCAATAAGTGCTTTGATTTCTATCAAGTCAGTGCTTTTTGCAGAACGTTCTCTTGAATAAAACTGCGAAATTTTCTTGATGTGAAGATTGGTATTTTCCACTATATGGTTCAATATTTCATCAGAGAACAACAATGACCAACACTCTAGGACCGTTTTAGCTTGTCTGGCACAAGCATTCACACCTGGTATAATATTAGAGGTATCCAACACCAGCGGATTTGTAAATGTATTCACACTGTCTTTTTTCCACAGGGTCCCATCCCTGCCAGTTAAATATTGAGTTTTCGCCTTTTTGGTGGCATGGGACTGCACAACTTCATCATCACTTACATCAGACTGTTCAGTGTCAGATGATTCTTCCTCATAATCATCATGATTTTCTGTATAACAGTTCTCATCTTCTGAGAAATCATCGATTGAATCGGAATCGGCATAGAGATCTTCCAACATACGACGCACCCTTGCCTGTTCAGCCTTGTACGACATTATATATATATAAAGTTAAGACAAAAATTCTTTGCTCTTTGACAATGTTTCAGGAACTTATGAAGAAATGATTTCCAAATCAAAATAAAACAGGTTCAACAATTTTTCTACAAAATTAGCTTGATTTTTTGTATCATAATTTTAATCTTCAGAGAAATCAGCAAAAAAGCAATGTTTCAAATATGAAGAACTTCCAAAAATCAAAATAAAACAGGTTCAACAATTCTTCCACAAAATCGGCATGGTTTTCTGTATTACAATTCTAAACTTGTGAGAAATCATCAAAATAGCAAGTTTCACTTATGAAGAAATTATTTCCAAATCAAAATACATCAGATTTGAGGGGCTGGATAAACGTCCATTGCCTTGTGAGAAATCATCAAAATGGCAATATTTCACTTATGAAGAAATTATTTCGAAATCAAGACATCAGATACGAAGAGCTGGAAAAACGTCCACTGCCTTCCCGGCCGAAAAAAATGGCGCTTCTTCCCGCGCCAGAACTACCGCTCGGTCTCGAAGACCTGGCGGCGCCACAGCGAGGCGATCGGAATTTTCCCTTACTCCAGCTCATGCGCATGCGCGCGGATTTTGAAAAAGAGCGACCTTGATTCGAATGACTTTACAGGCAGGCGAGGAAACCGGAACACCTAGGTTACTGGACCAGTAACTTCAGCAGAATCATATCGATCGAAACCTATTACTCAACAAACTAAAAAATCGTAATCCTGAAAAAGAATAATTCGTCATAATAACTTTATCAGCGTTTGGGTATGCCAATTCTACACCACTTATTATTTATTTTTTCAATTCAATTTATTATTTGGAATTGCATTGGAACATGACTAATTCGAAGCTAACGGGACCATAAAAAAATTAGCTTTATAATAATTTTGAAAAACTCTAAACATTAGAATAAGGAAAAATTGATTTTAAAAATGAGTACAGCAAGAGAAAATGACAATTTTTAAACTAAAAATGGCAGTGAATATTTATTTTTAATATTTAACAGTTTTCCACAATTAATAGATTAGTGAGCAATTTCATTAAAGTGGTGATAATAATAAATTTGAAAAATAATTTCACTAAATAAGTGCATAATTTTAGTAAACAAAGAGTATACAGCATTTTCAACACAATTGTAAAACAAAGTTTCAAAATAAACATCACATCTGATGTGTTCAAAGTTTTTAAAAAAGTGAGAATTTTTTATTGCTTTTTTTGATAGAATACACTGTACAGCAATAAAATCCTCGAATAAATCAAGGACATAAAAAAAAAAAATATTCATTTAAGATCACTGACTGAGGATGGACGCATTTAACTATCGAAAACAACTCGGAAATAAAAAGGATTTTTTTTACAATTTTCAGTTTTGATTTCGACCGAAATGAATTAGAATTATCAGCAACATTTTAACATTATGTCAACAGAATATTAAAAAAAAAAAAAAAAAAAAAACCCAGAAAAATTTGAATTAACAAAGAGTTCCAAATAGACAAGTTCTACAGTAATAATACTATTAGATTCAATTAGATCGATTATCCGCGTCTCTATCAACCGATGTCTCTGTTAACCAAGACAGAACCAGAAATATCAAACTGCGTTTTTCATTTTTTTCAAAAAGTCAACGACTTTTTCAGAAAAGGGTGTCAAAGTTGGCATTGGAATCAATTTTCTCGATGCGAAGGAGGTGTAAAAGGTAGTTATCGGGAGGTGATGTTTTATAACTCATGAGGTTATTTAGAGCAGAGGTTCCCAACCTGTGGCACGCGAAGAACCATTTGGGTACACGCAAAATCAAATTTGTTAATATCGGAAACAAGAATACATAAGGGATTAAAAAAATAGAGAATTATTTTTCTCCAAGTGAATACTTGCTATTTAATAACTATACCACTTCAATAGTTGATTGTTACGAAGCGTAAATTTAGCTATCCTTATAAGTTAAAACGAAATAATTACAACACTGGTTTCATCTGCTTTGTCGTTGAACTAATACTATTGTAAAAATGAAATAAAATGCAAAATCAAAAATAAGTTCTGCAAATGTTATTAATTCGAGTGATTTCACTTTTAAGCTAACCTTAATATTATTGATAAAAATTTTGGGGGAGGGAGTTGGATACTATAAGAGGGGTACGCAAATACAAAAAGAATAATCAAGGGGTAGGCGAGGAAAAAAAGGTTGGGAACCCCCGATTTAAAGGGGGGAAAAAATACAGTTCCATTCTTCAGCACTGCAATAGTGATGTGAGCACATTCCATTCATTTTCACCAAAAAAATGGCGTTGTGTGTCGGAAAGTTTCTTGTTACTGAGTGGGGGAAAATATTCTGTTGAAAACCTTCTTAAAGAATCATTGGCTAAATGCAAATGATACAACGAAACAGTGGCGAATTCAGAAGGGGTGCTATGGGACTGCCGCCCCCCCCCCCCGGGGGGGGCTAACCAAAATTCTTTATTTTTTTCCCCTTCAAATTACTACACTTGTTTGTTTTTAATTTCTTAAAAAAATTGTGGCAGCATTGCTTTCTAGCTTGGCAGGATCGAAAATTTTCCCGCTTTTGTAGTCATTCCACTCGTACTTGTAGCGTTAACATGGTCGAAAACATTTTTTGTCTAATTATTTCATTGTGTTTTTATTAAATTATCGAAAGTATTGTATTGTCGTTTGTGATTCTTATTGCCAGGTGAGTAAAGTTAACGTATTTTGACTTACATAAGCCATGAGGTCAAACGATACAAAATTTTTATTACCTCAGCCCATCCCTGACCACAATCCTGTATTCGCCACTTCAGCGCAAAAACTGTAACATTTGCGATTCCTCTTACTAAACTAATTACTATGTCAAAAAAATGCTTGTAAGAAATTTTATCACAAACTTCTAAAGATTTTGTTAAAACCAACAAAAGAGTTTATTAAAAGTTAAAATACTGGGTAGTACTTGCGGACTTTTAAAATTTCAAACAGACAATTTTGCAAAATCCTGTTGAAAGAAAAGAAACAATCATTAAAAATTGAGTCTATTAACCGAGTTTTCGATGATTCGAGTTGATTACGGTACAACTTATCTATGATTTCAAGAACATTTTACGAGGAGAAAGAAAACCACCTAACAGAAATTTTGAGTGATAGCAAATTTAAATGTGTCTACAACGGGTAAAATGCGTAAGTAAATAAAGTGCGGGAGAAAAACAATCCCAGCAAATAATAATTAACTCCTTAACCGTTTCGTTTTCAGTACTATCTAATTAGGACACTGTAATATTCGTAACGACTAAAAAAATATATTAAAGAATATAGAATTATTAAAATATTTAAAGAAAAGAAATTAATTAGATAAAAAAAATCGTTTGGTCATAAAAAAAATTAATTTAAAAATATCGTTTGGCTGTAAAAGAAATTAATTAAAAAATCGTTTGGCATTAATTCTTTTCTAAAAGTTATAAGAATAGTTTGGCAACGATATTTTGTCGTTTGCTAACGTTGCCTAGCAACGGAGAATAATAAGAGGATTGAAGATGGAATTCGATGTCAGCGAGTGATGTAACGTTTGTGGTGTAAGTGTATGTTTTACATGTTTGTGCTGTGGAAGACGTCCAATAAATATACTATTTTTGATAAAGAAGGCTCCACGATTATTCATGCTATGCTGAAATACATCACAACACTTTCGGTTTTGAGAATGCGTTGTAATTTTAGTTCAATTGAGAACCCGAAAGATATTTAAAATATTTATGGATTCCACGTAATCTTTGTATCAAATTATAGCGTCTCAAAATGACTGCTTTAAATTGGTACTGCCCCGCTTAACACAGGAGGTCAGTCCACTTTAGTTAAAGCACAAATAATTTTACGTGAAGAAACTGGAGTGACCAATGGTCACCACGCCTTTAAAAGGCCAACTAGCGGGAGTGTTCTCTCCTCGACCTTCCAGTATACTAACACAATATACTGCATTTTGGGCTTATTAATAAAGTGAAAAGCCAAATACAGACAAACTTCGATGCAACGAACCTAGGATATAACGCAATTTTCAAATGGTTCGAACCGAACTCTTGTGTCACTAATGTATCTTCAAGCGCTTATAAACATCTTCAAAAGCAAGGATACGGATATAGCGAACCAAAATTTCTACTTTTCCAGCTCTTAAGAAGAAGAAAAAAAAAAAAATCACTGCTTTTTCATACTTTAGAGAAATAAATGTACTTACAATTAATTTCACTGTTTATTTGTTTAATAATAAATATTAATTTTAATTAATTATAGTCGATTGCTAATAACAAGTTAGTGAAGTTAATTTGTTCAACACAGAAATGTATTTAAGAATTAGAGCGCGTCTTGTGTAGCGAATATATTTGAAAATTCGGATAAACCCTCAGTTACAGCGAGCTTGATTAGTCCGTTCAAGGCTCGTTACAACGAGGTATGGCTATAAGCATTTTGGACGCCTCCTTTTAATCTGGATGGGTCTAAAATTTTAATACAGATATGCAGTTTTGGTGATAAAACCACATACTAAATTACCTAAGCTAATAACTTGGTTATCGCGGTCCCATACAAGCGAATAGACAGACTGACGGTCACATCTTTCACTGTTCTGCTCCATGATTTGATACACATCTCGTGGGTCGATCCACGCGAAAATTAGCGCCGTTTTGTGGCCCCCTCACAAAATTCCACTTCATAAAAACGACCCCTTCACAAAATTCCACTTCATGAAAACGGCCCTTAACAAAATTCAAATTTGTAAAAACGGCCCTTTTACAAATTTCATTCCAATTAACATTTAGTTTTTTCACAAAAATATATTTATTTTTCACAAAAATGGGCACCTAAAAAAACCTGGATCGACACCTGCATCTACAGTTTTGATGACAAAACCATATTCCAAATTTCATCCATTTAGCTCGCTGCGAGTTTGCGATATCGTGTTCACCAGCACACGGGCGGACAGATTTTCCACAACCGGTATCCTCCAAAATCGGATACAAATATTTATACTTATAAAAGGAAATGTTTGTGCTCGTGCTTGCGCGCGATGTCCAGACGAATCTATCGCATTCACAGCCAAGAAATTTGGCACACAGGTAGTCGTAAAGATGACTCAATGCACCTCGAAGCCGAAATTTTAAAATTGAATCTAGAAAATTTTTTATTTAATGTTTTGTGTTGTTTTGGGTCATTTTTGGCTGTAGTATCTTTTCTAATGATCGTTGAAAAACAATCAATGCACCATCGGAGAGAACAAACAATTTTCGTTCTAATGAAATTTGTTTTGAGCTTCAAACGTAATTTACTGAATTTTGAGAAATTTTAAAAAATAGTCAGTTTTGCAATCGAAATTTTATTTTTGTTTTTAAATTTGCTGCATCCGACGTTCTAATAACACTATTATTTTCAATCTTTTTCAGCTTATAACTGGAACGGTTCTGTCGTATTTAAAACAAGAACGGTTAAAATATATTTTTCCGTTTTTTTTTTTTACTTAATTTTTTTCCTGATCAGTTGAAAGATATTTTTCTCTACCGAGCTTCCTCCCGCGACAATTTTCCGGAACGTTGCTGGAGAATTTCACTGGCTGACGGTGCACAGCGCAGGTGACGGCATAACCTTCAACTGAATGAATTCACGGCATTGTCTTAATGAGTTTATGTCTCGCATATTTTATTTGCTTTATAATAATCATTTTCACGTTGCAATTTTTAAATATTGTTTCGAATTAACGTACTCTGTATTTTCTACAGTTGAAATGTCATTATCGCGAAGAAAAATAAGCCGGAAAATCAAAATAATGTGTATCTTTTGTTTTGTTTTCAGAACTTTTTCATGCCATTGTGAGTTTTTTTTTTTCATTTTGTTGAAGTCCTGATTCCACGGGCTACACAGTGCGCGTACTGCTAGTATATAATATTGGTGTCGAGTTTTGATTGGCGCATACCAAATTTCATCTGTTTCGAACTATCTTGTTCACAGACCGACATAATTCCAAAAATACGTTTCTTCGGAGATTAAGATTCATCAAAATCTCGAGATCAATTTTTTTTTGATGATTACAATATTTTTTTTTTATCTTTCTATACTTCGTATACGAGAAAGTAAAAAAGAATCAATTTCGTAAACTTGGAATCGAATTATAAAGCCAGTGTCTACAACCAAAAGCGAATCACGAAAAGCATTCAATAAAATTAAAAAAAAAATGAATTTAAAAAACTCGAAGTAAGAAATTTTTTTATAATTTATTGTCCCCCCACCCGTTATGATTAAATTCATTCAACGACCGTGGAAAAAACATACTTTATTAGATTATTCTCATTCAATATGTTTTAATTATAAAATATCGTTTTCTACGTAAATAAAATGCTATAAATATAAGCTGCAATAGGTGATTGAGAAACAGAAATACGATCCATTTTATAAATAACTATTTGAAAGAAACGAAATTGAATAATTCAGATTTTCAAACGGCGTTCAGATATTTACCGATAACTTTGGCCCTTCACATTATACGGTTTAATCGTTGCAGCAGAGTGCATTAGACGCCTCTTGGTGGTAAACTGAAAGAAATGAGTGAACTCACGCACAACCGATCACTTGGTTTAGCAGTCCGTTTGTTGAAGGGTTTCAAACCAGCCGCGTGCTGACGCTGAATAGAACAGCGCCGTTACGACCGTCTTAGTAATGTATGAAAATATGCTGACGCTTTCCACTATATCATCCAGCTACCGTCCATCACCTTCACAAGAGTCCTTGTTCTTTGCCTTCTCAAGCTTTGCAGT
>BGPR01007208.1:46089-73065 GCA_013235015.1 Araneus ventricosus | reverse complement strand
TCATTACTTCGTTCCAGTTACGTATTGCTTAAAAGTTGTACATATTATAGTTAAATAGCCTATTTGAATATATTTAAGTATTTGCAATTTTAATAAAGGCTGGGCAGAGCATGCTCATCTCTTCTCGTTTAGCTGTGTTCAATAAACCTTGTTGCTGTTCTAACACAGTGTGATCTCTGCTTCAAGATCCAGGCACATAACGCAACATGGTGTCAGAATGAAAGTGAAACTTTAGTTATAGTTGAATCATTGCGATACAAGCTCCGACTCTGCCCTTGAAGTTGAATTTGAATCACGTAAAATCATAGAGAAATTATGGAAGCAGAGATTCCTACCTGTATATATTGATGCGACATCTCTGAATACGAAGCCTGAAAGTCACAATGTTGCACTTTTTTGTTGCTTGTAATAGGCGATGAATGCCTGGAAATTTATAATACGTTTAATGAAATTTCTTCTACTTCGATGAGATAGAAATTCTTGCTGAATATGAAACACTTCGTCTCTCATAGCGCAATATTACTTATGAACGCCAGAGTTCATTTCTTAGTTTATCTTCTTGATTTTAAAATTTAACTAGTTTTCGAAATTAATAGACATACAGTCTACAAAAAAAGAAACGCCCCATTTTCTTCCCAAAATAAACGTGGAGCGAAACAAAAGCATTTCCAAGGTTCAACAAAGCTAATGCAAAAGAGTGTTTTGCGGCTTATAATCATTTTAAACAGTACAAATAACATTACGATTTTGTCATCGAACTTTGAGTTATCAATCTTGTGGTCTTTGTGAATGCGCATGACGAAGTTGTTATTCATAGAGTAAATAAGTTCATTCATAGGAAAATATATTTGTTCCAAATCTACAAAAAAAACAGTTCTATTTTATTATTATTTGAACTCAGCTATGCGCAGCACGACCTTTCAGAACCTTCGTAATTCCAATCTTCTTTACTTTGGTCAAGATTGTACAGTTTATACGTGCGACGTCCGGTCAATTAACTCAATGCATTTCACAATATGTACTCATAATGCAATAATAAATTTTGGAAGCAATTATAGCATTAATTTTCACCCTGTACATAATGTTTTATAACTTAAAGCATTCTGATAGCCTTCTGCCGTATAAGAAAGCATTTTCAATTGGTTGCTGTTATGCATTTGTGAAACAGATTATCAAGCTACTTATTTACAGATACACATTTTTTACCGAACTGAACCAACATTCCAAGTTGTACAATAGAATCACTTATGGATATAATTATTAATTTATGAAACAAGCTGCACATTTGAAAATTTACTGTGAGTTTATAAAAAATAGAACTTACCAAAATGCGCTCACCAGATTCATTTTCCTAATTAAACAACTGTATCTAGTTTTTATGCTAATATTCAACCATACAATAATTTCTAACTGAAATGGGACGTTATAGTGAAGGGAGGAAGGAAGGATTTTTCAATTTAGAAATCTGACTTTTTTTGACCTTGAAAGTCACATTGTAACTCTGATCACTAATTTAAATTCCAATTGTTTGAGATGCAAAATTTTGGAAACAGTTCCAACTTGTCGCTCAATAGACTTTTGAACGGCAATCAAAAGAACTAGAAATCCATTCAATTTCGTTTGACACACTATCGTCTGAAGGAAGATCGAAAAAAGATTTAGACTGCTCCCTTCAGATTCCTTTTTTGTATTCAAAGGCAATATCTTTCATTAAGTCTCAGTGGCCGTAAATTTCTCTGCCTTCGGCAAACATGGATTGTCAAAGGCCAATGTTAAATTTAAATCTATCTCGATTGACATTTCAGAAAAACGCAGTTCTTTTATGCGTCTGGGTGATTTTTTATCTATTTTATTTTCAACATATATTGCCACATGAGGAATAAGATCATTATTAACATTGTCCATCTTCAAGACTCTTTGAAGCATCCGAATTCCACAAAATACGGACTCATTCTTACCTAGGTGCGTTATAGCACAGTAATAATAGTAATTATTATCTTTGTAGATAAAAAAGTCAAGCATTGGATTCTGAAACAAAACGTTTTTCTTTTTTATCATTTACTAGGCCAGTAAGGTGGCCGCACCAAAACACAATTTAAAGTGTGGGATAATAGTAGATCTAAAGCCAACACTGGATAAGGAAGAATGGCCTTCAAGAAAAATTTAAATTCCTAATAATCAAGAATAGATTTTGTAGATCTTAGTAACTGTCAATCATCTCTCGCCACCGTTGCAAGTAAAATAAGGGCTTAAAAGTTTTGTATAAAAACAGCAATTGCCTTTCTAATCTTATTGATATTTTCCCACATTTTTCGGAAGGTAAAAAATCAAAGGAGGTAGTCGTCTGTTCTTAATGAAGAATAATTTTTTTAAAAAAAATGAAACAATTGAGAAAAATAATGAGTTAGTTTCAAAGATGTCGATTTCTAGGTTTAGTTTTACAGCAATACGCTGGCTACTCTGGGAAGGGCCGCAATTTTGAACCTCGATCAGATGACGAGGATGTACTTGAGCTGGTAACGTCTCTCCAACCTTCGAACCATTTATATATCCGATTTTTTTACTGCTTTTTCAGTGTTTATTTGTTTGTTTCTTTTCAATACTTATGTATTTTTATATATTTTGCTGTTCTTTGCTTGCCGAGCACTTCTTAATTATTTTTTTAAAAGAAAAGCTAGCCTTTATTTTGTTATTCTTTATCTTATGAGTATCGTTCATACACTTGGCAGTTAGTACATGTGTAAATCAAGCTATTCTCTCCTCCGGTGGGACGAACCATGTTCATACTCCCAGCTCTCTTGTTTAAAAGTACTTCCCCTGTTCGGGCAACGCCTGTATCATTTATTGTGCCAATAAATCCCGTCCTCCCACATGATGGTGGGCAGCTCTCTCCCCCGCTGGTCCTCACCGGCCTTGCACCCTTCTTGGGTTGGCTTGGGCCAATGGTATGTTGCACCACACCAATGGGAGGATCATTTGTTCCAGTGTGATTTAGCGTGCAACAGGCACCGTACACGGCGTATCTTCAGTGGAATCGGGTTTCGAGCCTGTAACCCTCCGGCCCCCCGAAGCCGAGGGTACCACCAGGCCACCTCCCGGCCCTGTCATTTCGAGGGATTACAGGTATCCCTATTAGTACACTAAGTCAGAAAGGCTACAAAAGTTTGAAACTGTATGCGACATCATATTTTAAAGATTCCTTTTTTACTCTCCTGTTTTGAGTATTTTTCATAGCACTGAATGTGTTGATTAAAAAAATATGAGATTCTTCATCTATACTTATAAAATATGCATTGTTTGCTTGTGTGTGCGATGTCAGATGAATCTATCGCACTTACGGCAATGAAATTTGGCACACGGGTAGCCAATGCTTGATAATGCACCTCAAGCAAATTTTAAATTTATTCTAGAAAATGTTTTACTTAACGTTTTGTGTGGTTTTGGATCATGTTTAGCGTTATGACATAATATCTTTTAATGAGTGAAAACAATCAATGCACCATGGGGAGTAGAACAAACAATTATTGTTCTAATGAAGTTTATTTTGGATTTTTAACATAATTTACTGAAATTTGAGAAATTTTTAAATAATAGTCACTTTTATTTATATTTTAATATAACTTTCAATTCTTATTTTATTGCATCCGATGTTATAATAACGCTATCATTTTCAATTTTTTTTTATAAACCGTGATATTTATCCCTGTTTTAAAACAAGAATGGTTAAAATCCGATTTTCAATGAATTTTTTTATTGATCAATTCAAAACATTTTCTCTCGCATATTCGAATCGACGAAGCTTTCACGTCCATTAAAGGTTGCTCTGAGTTCCCAGAGTGCATTTCAACTATCGATTGGCTGCCGGTATCAGCAGAAGGCCACGTCATACTCTGGATCATTTTATTGCGTCCTTCAATGTAGTACTTCATTTTACTGATCCCAAAGATCGACTTGTTTATTTGTTTTTTAAACTTTTGATAGTCGCTCATATATACTGATATCTTTAGTTAAAAGAAAGTTCCTGTGTGTACAGTAACTAATAATCGAGGGCGAAATATATATATATAAAACAGGCAAAACATAATAGAAAAACAATAAAATAAAGTAACAAACATTCATATCAAATTCGAAAGAATATAAAAAAAACGAATTAAAATTATATCCGAATAAAGATAAAAATTCGAATACTAACAGATGGATATATATATATATATATATATATATAAGTTCCTCTTCCATTTTTCCATTCCTCCTTCTTCCATTTTTATTTGTCTTTTGCTTTTAGAGGGGATGACGGCAATTTTAACGGATTTTTTTTTGTCGTTATGAAAAAAAGCACAAATTAATATCATGAGCGAGCTTCTCTTCCTGACGAGCGGCTCGCTATGAAATATTTTCAATTTTACTTTACAGTTTTTTTGTCTATTTTGCCATTTGTCTTGACTGTTTTTGAGTTTTTTTGTCTTGTGTTTATAAGTTTGTTTTTGATATATATATATATATATATATATATATATATATATATATATATATATACTCTCAATTAACTCTCTCTATATAATTATATATATATATAATTCTCTCTCATATTACAAGTTATTTGGAAATTAACTACTGTGGTGTTTAATCTTTTTGTTTATGTTACGTGTAAAAAATTTCAAATAAAATTGCTGATTTAACTTACCTTAAAATTCATTTTATATCCATTTTAAGATTTTAGTTATTTTTTTAAGCTGTTATTGTGAGCATACAGTAACTTTCATTTGTGTTTCCTAAAGCAACAACGCAAGTAGTGAAATTTTCATCATTTTATGCTTTTTTTCCCCAAATCATAAATAAGTAATCTCAAATCATTGTGTTTTATATTCTAAGTAAGCATGTCCATAGGATCAAATATAAACCAGGTAGAGCACACATTAGTAACGATGTAAAATTTCTAAAATTTTTTACATTTTAAGAGCTTTTGAATTTAGGGTATTACAAGCCGACTCTCTTCATATAGTCTCTATTTGGAACAAAAGAAATGGGAAAAAACCCCGGGAGCAATGTTTTCTTTAAAGTTTTTTTTTGAAACATTCTAGCGTGCAAACGACCACTTGTATATTATGGTCAGTTGCTGGACTTTGATTGAAATCTCCTTCGCTGGATCTATAGACTCTCCTGCCGATCTGTAATCTCTTACCCTCCGTGGAATAGGGTGTCACAACACAGGCTTCTATGCGCCATCTAGTGGTGACAGGAACAAATCCACATAAATTTTTGTGTTCCAAGATTGCTTTCAGTTTAGAGTAATTAAGGAATAAGAAACAAGAAGATCACATTCTAGAACATTCGAACCTGTCCGAAATATCGTAGTATGATAATGTTTTGAAGCGAATTCGTCTCCCTTCTGATTTGACTTAATTGCATCAACCGGTGCATTTTTGTCAAAAGACAATTTACATCACACAGTTTCAAAGAAATATGTTAATCAGCCATAAAACAACTATTATTTAAAAAAAGCATCTAAATTTTTGGAATATATAGAAGCATTAGTTAAAATTATACTGGGATATTTGTAATTTCCTTTAGTCACACAGAAGATAGTAAAATAGTCTGGTTCAGACATGGGCAAATTACGGCCCGCGGTAACTCAGCCCGCGGATAGAATTTTAATTTGCTGGTTCGGCAAGAATTAAAAGAAAATATAGTTATATATTATTATATATCCATCTCTTTTCCTACTTTGTTTAAATATTATTTTTTCTTCCTTTTTTTTCAAAGGACTGATGATCTTCTTACTTTCTCTATTTTTTGTTCTAAAGCATAAATCGACGAAATAGCAAGCACAGACAGTGTTGGCGCCAGTGCGTCTGCCTTTCGCTCGCGCCCTCTGGTTGTAATGTTCTTTTTTTTATTTGATTTATTGATGGTATTTCGGTTTCATTTCTGTTGAAAATCATTTCTGTTCTTCGCATTCAACCACATCGCAACGACGTGTTTCTGTAAATTACTCGCAGTGCATATTCTATAGAAGCTATCAATGTAAACAGACAGCTTTCAATCCGGTAAAAAGTGTTAAAAGCAGGATTCTTTGTTATAGCTGTAGACTGGCGCCAGCAAGAATTATCTCTTACTCGGAGCAGACCTGCCGAGAATCAATATATGGGTGAATTAGACCTCATATGTGGCAGACTGCGCATTTTAAGCAGCCAGCGGCTTTTCTTTGACGCGAGTTTAATATCATTGATTGCGTGTATGGAAAGATTGCGGGCATATAGCATCATTGTGAATAGTGGTGAAAGTATTAAAAGTATAGCGTAGTAGCTAGTGCTTGTTTGCGTTATTCGTAAATATTTTAACCCCAAAATGGCTCCTAAAACGTTGCTTTTAATATTGATGAATGGAACTGGAAATATTTTTTTTTTTACAGTTGTTAAAGATAAACAGTATGTCTCATCTGCAATGAAGCTGTAGCATGCCCCAAGAATATAACATTTCCCGTTATTTTATCTAAGCATAAAATTTCAATTACGAAGCAATGTCGAATATGAAAGAAAACAAAATGTAGAAAGTCTTTGCCAAAAATTATCAGGCGACAATTTTTTCAAAGAAGATAAACACTATCAAACGCTACACATGCAAGTTACATTGTAGCATACAATACTAAAAATAATAAAGCTCTCAGTGATGGAAGTTCGTTATACATGCTCCAAGTTTGTGATGTTTTATGTCCAGACAAAGAAAATAATTTTCAGACTATAAGCTTATCTCGAAAATGGTGACTTCTAGAATCAAGAAGCCATTATTAAAATTTAGCATCTAATTAGAGTCAAGGTCCAATGATTTAAATTTTGCTACAAGCTATGGATGAAAACACTGATATAAATGATACTGCTCAATTAATAGTATTGATATTTTTTTAAGAATTGATAGAGAACTTTGAAATTTCCGAGGAACTGGCATTCATGCGTTTTTAAAGGGAACTACAAGGGATGTGATATTTTTCGTGAATTTCAGGGAAGGGCTTTTTTAACTTTGAAAGTGTCTATAACAAATATATGTAATATTACGATCGATGGAGCACCAAATATGACAGGAAAAAAAATCTGGATTTCTTGGACTCTTTAATCAAAAACTATCCGGAACAATGTTGTTTTTCTACATTTGTGTTACACATCAAGATACTTTATTGTAAATCTGCATTGAATATGAAACCCGTGTTTGATGCAGTCGTGAAAGCTTATAAATACTATTCGATCTCGTGGGCTTACTCTACAGGCAATTTCGAGATTTTCTTCAGTCCGTGCAATCTGGATAATCTGATGTATGTATTACACGAAAGTAAGGTGGTTTAGTGCAGGATGTGTTTTCGAGCGAGTTTGGCAGATGAAAGACGACATTGTGTCGTTCTTTCATGAGAAACAGTGTTCTGCGGAGTGCGAAATGTTAGAAAGAGACAGAATGGCATTCGGACTGCATTTTCACGAACCTTTGTCTTATGAACAACTTGTCAAAGATACAGGGAAAAAATCAATTTATCGACGATATCTGGGTATCTCAAGCTTTTAAACTAAAGCAATCTGTTTGCTGGGCAGCTATTTAAGGTGACTTGTCTCATTTCTCGGTTAAATTCAATGCCTACCCTCAGTAAATGAGGAGAAACTAAAATTATGAAGATGTCTTGAAAAACTGCATTTGTTCGAACGCAGATTTCAAAGATTTCAGTGCAATTCAAACAGTGGATATTTTTTCATACTTTCAACGTAGTGATAGTGAGTCCAGATTTGTAGCTTAATTAATTGAGTTGCAATCTAACTATCATCAAGCAGTCGTTTCTAAATGTTCCAAAGTTAAGGTTTTACATCATTATCGAAGTGGTTCCCAAATTTAATATCTCCAGGAAAGATCAGATTAACTATGTTTGCTCATCTTATAAGTGGACAAGTGTTTTCAACTATGACTTGGAAACATGATATTTCAGAATGACTGACGATGAGCATTTAGCTCGTTCCTAGGATCCAGTACATCTCACTTCGCAACCTCAATATAAGGGAACTTTTAAAATGGAAATCCTTTATTGTCGATCTCATCTTAACTGTTTTATAATTATAATACTTGTATATTGTTTTTTAAAATTTTAGAAAATTTATCTTGGCCCGCAAACTTTTTTCTCGATTTTTGCCCTGCGACCGAAAGAGTTTGCCCATCCCTAGTCTAGGTTGATTCATTCATTAACATGCTATTTTAGTTGCTGACGAGTTATGATAAAAAAAGAGCATTGTTTCAATTGTGTTTAAAATAATTTTGAAAAAATTTATTAAGGTTAAGAAAAATATTCATTATACAAATTTTATCATAGAAAATCTAATTTATTTCTCTCTTTAATCCGGGCGACAGTTTTCTCATATTCTCTTTATTACGAAGCTCTTTTCTTGAGAAACAGCATGGTGGACCCTCCCAATCCCTGGTGGTCATTTAATTCACCACCCTTCCTATTCAAGGTAGATAAACACTTGTTAAAGCGTACGAAAATGGGACTGTACAATACAGGACAATTGGACCCTCACAGGACTTGTACAGACGCGATCTCAGGTACTCTACCTCCCCTCAAAAGAAGCCAACAGACACTGAACCCATATTTTGTCAATGTTAAAGGCAAAAAATCTCGAGTTCGTCTCCGGACCCCTCAGCTCCATATGTGAAGGTTGTTAATTTTTAATGTCCTATAAAAATGTGGTTTTTTTACGATGATATGCTCTGGGTTTCTGAAAGGAAAATGTTAAATTTTCATTAATTTTCAATTGATTAAAATTAATTTAATCTAATTTCAACAGTCATTCCACAGAGCGTTTTCCAACAATTTTTGAAGTCAAACAATTTGCAGATAATATCCGGCCAGAACATTATCATCCTTAAAACTGTCACTTCACGTAGGAATAGTTTGACGTTTGTTTTACATTTAATGATGTATAAGGAGAATCATACTGCTCATGATTTCGAAAAAGAAATTTATAACTTTTTTTAAAACTATTACTTACATAAACTATATGTATAGTGAGCTATAGCTATATTACTAGGTTATAGTATACAATATTAACTATATGTATTGAGTGGCATATAAAGTAAGGCCGGAATGAGTGAGAAAAAACAGGCAATGAATGAGTTAAGTAAAATCACAGATGTTTGAAAATTGAAGAAATACTGAAAGACTTACCTCGAGAGAAAGAACCTCATTTCTTTCTGGATAGCTAAATATATATTACTATATTCGGAAAATGGCTTGCATGCGTGTGTAATATTTCCCTCAAGATTTCTTGTAGTGTATAATTTGATAGATGGGTTTGAGTTTGGAAACTATAAGACAACGTAGCTAATGTAGCGATAAAATTTGCATCCAAGGCAGTTTTTATAAATAATTTAGGGATTAGTAAGGAAAATTAATTTCATCAAAATACCATGACTACATTGCATCATTAAATCTTAGTGTAATCAGTAGCAGTTCATCACTCCAGAAAACGAGACAGTGCTGCAAAATTTTCGCTAGAGTACAATGGGTTATTGAAGTTTGTTTTAAATCCAGCAATACGACCTTCATTTTAAATTCAATTTTTTGCTCAGTGCTGTCAAAATCCATATTTTTTTTAAGGGTTTGCAGTATTGAGCTTTTGGAAAACCTCAAAATAATAATGATAGACGTGCCTTATAAAAAATTTAACTACATTAGCCCTTTAAAAAAATTATCTTCAAATAATTTTCGAAGAGGAATTTCTAACGATAAAAACGAATATTCAATAAACCAGACTCATTCCTGTCCAGGGGCACTTATAGAAGTGATCAAGAAACCAATTATCAGCCCCTTAGAGGAGAAAGCAAAAGTCAAATGTTGAGGCAGAAGCGAATATCGATCGCCAAATTCGGTTGGCTATGTGTACGCTTTAGACCTATAAATCCCAAAGGAAAAAAGGGGTTGCTTTTTCCCTCGATTCATCAGCTCGGCTTTCTCAGTGCGCAGAATTTTGATCCCTCCGAAGCAAATCTCTGAGCACCTATCACCTTCTACTCTCTTTTACTTGTTTATTGATTTTCCGTCTTCCTTTTACGTTTTTTGTGATACTTTTTTTTTATTTTCCGTTATCATTGAACTCTCAGTAATCAAAATAGAATAAAATGAAAATACAGTATTTTAAATACAATTTCCGCAGGGAGGATATCAGCTCTGCTGATCCTATAATAGGGCAAATCACTAGTTTTAATATATTGGAGAGGTTGCCAGCTATATTTTTTTTAATGCTACAGTGATCAAAAAAACTTATTTAAAGAAAAAATAAGTGGTAGAATGTTTTGTGTAGTTTCATTATTCTTTATGACAATGTAATTAAGATTTTGTTAAACATATTTTATGGAAAGAAAAAAGCAGCTAAAACTTATGCCATCGGTTTAATAAAGAAAACTAGTTCTGACATTCACCATTTGTTTCCCAATGTGGACCAAAAATTTCATTAAGAAAAAATTAAAGCAAAATAGTATATTTTTGTTTCTCAAATTCACACCACACAAACTTTGCATGGCCAAAATGTATGATATTTTGTGCTCTTTTGACTTCTTCCTTTTCTCCCTCACAAATGATGTGCATCCTTAGTTTTGGTTCTTTTTTATCAACATCTTTATAACAATGTGCTTTATAGTATTTTTTCTTGATTTCACTTCAATTTAGCTGAAACACTATGTGGTAAGCTATTTATGAGCTCCGTTTTTCAAGATGATAATCAATTGATTTAAGATGAGTCAATTTAAGCACTTACATACAAAGAAAAAAAATTTTCATATATTTTAAATTGTTTTTAAAATTATTATATGTAAATGTGTATAAAATATTCTTTCTACCTGACGTCATTATAGTCCAATTTCGATTCTTCTAGTAGCAGAACTCATCGTTTTTTTGCCTGGCCTTTCATCGAATTCATCGGAAACTGATCCAGTATCTTCGCGACGACCACTACCGTTTAGATCAGTATACGAGAATGTGTATCCGATTTGAGTTAGAATTTGATCGGAAATATATGTGTTTACAGGCATTTTTTCCGATGATAATTTGCCAATCGGAAATTCACACATATAGATACAGTTCCGATCTCGGATACTGATAGTCGAAAATTTGATTGGTCCAACAACCCTGTGATGTGTTGTACGAGAGTATTTCAACTGCAATGGCTGTTGTGCCATTTCTCCTAGCGTCGATCTGACAGTCTTAATTTACCGTTTTCATTTGGAAAACATCGTAAATATTATTTTATTCTTAATTATCTTTATTAATTTTATGTACTTACGATATGTTTAGTAAATGAATCAAAACTATTATAAAGCTTTTTTTGAAGGTTAGATGTAGAACCTATGATTGAATAATTATCATTCTCCAGTGCAGAAACAATATATTCATGCTAGAATAATTAATTACTCTCTGTGCTAAAAGTTTGCACGCACATACATAATAAAAAGTTGGTTAATAATTTTGGACAGTGTAAACAACTGTTCTCGTACCATCTTTTCCAGTTTCTACTATCCGATGTCAATCAAACAAACGCTCTCCACTTTGATCTTTCAACAGTTTACCTTCTCTGACCAGGCAAATACAGATGATTTCTGGGCCTATCAGTTTGGGTTAGTACATAATATTATAATATGTTAATTTCTGTATTTCTAATAAATTAGATTTTTTCTTCGGAATTGCAATTTAAGTGTTTTTTTCAAAATTCAGATGTTTCTAAGTTTTGGGGCATATCTCTTTCAATTTTGTGTTCTTAGCTTAAAAACTGTTTTTTAAAACCTTCCACTTGTATTCTCCGAACAAGAATATCTAACATAAATGTGAAATTTTCTTTGACTTCTATATTTTTGGGTATCTATTTTAATATGATTTAGACAAAGCTGATGAACGAAGGAAAGAATAAATTTTGCTTTTTCCATTTTCCTCTTATATACAAACTGTGCTTCTCATATAATTCATATCAGTTGTGAGTAACAATCTTACCTTACTGTTTATTTCTGTTTTATCTAACAAGTTAAGTTTTTTCCCTCGAAGATTGGCATTTTCAATTTTTTTCAAAAATTCATATGTTTTTTTCCAAGTTTTGGGGCAATATCTCTTCCATTATTGAGTTTATAGCATTAAATATGTTTAAAACCTTTGCCTTGTCCATATGACAAGAATATATACGATATATGTAGAAATTTCTTTTACTTAAATTGTTGTGTATATATACATGCGACAAAACAAAAGCTCATATTTAGAAGGAAGACTAAATTTTGCTTTTCCATTTCTCCTTATATACAAAATTGTTAGCTTCTCATTAGTTCATATCAGTTGTGGGTAACAATATTTTAACATGTTCTTTCTGTTATCTAACAAGATTCTTTTCCTCGACATTGCAAAATTTAGGTGTTTTCCAATTTTGGGAGCAATATCTCTTCCAATATTGTGTTAAAGCAATGAGGTGTGAATTTATTTAAGGGAAATGCTTTATTTTTTAAAATATCATTAAATTATCTTATGGAATCATCAAAATTTTAAATTAAAGAACAGTATCAAATCATGCATTTCAATCAATTTTCTTTCTTTTCAGTGATTTTTTCTAAGCGGTATTGGAGGACACTCAGCCAGCATCTCTCAACTAATTTGATCATTTGAAGGCAACTAAGAGTGTGAATTTGGGATGCAATTCAATCTCATAAGCAAGTTATTTTTATTAATTTTTTTCATTTTTTGTACTTTCTTGATGGTTATATGCTGATGTCTGATATATATTATATGTGTGTGTGATTATCTCAGGTTTTTTGTGGCTATCAATTAGACTATAGAAAATATAGAGGATATTGCTGGAGAATGATCTTATTGTAATAACATTGCATGGTGCTTGTTATCCATCAAAAAATTTTTTGGCTTTTAGATGACAGGCACTACAAATCTTTGGAGGTTTGATGAGTGGATTTGATATTGAACTCTTGAGCAAAATCTTTTTATCTCCAACATTTTTCTCTCAGAAAAAGGCCTAATTAATGAGACAGTTAGAAATGAACAGTCCAAACCAGGTTTAATGTGAACAAATGAATTTGTTTTTTGAAAATAATTCAAACTTTCAATAGAAACACAAGTGAAATAATATCACTATTGTATGATTGTTTGATTATAATTTTCATAAACTAAAAAGAAAAGTTTTATATACTTTATAGATAACTATAGCACTTTGTCTAAAAAATAACGTCTCAAATATTTTCTAGATTATTACAATTATGTCTTTCATGTTTCATGTTATTGGGTAAAGGCAGAGGACATTTCAATAGAATTGAAGAAAAAATTAGCTTTAAATTTTAAGGGTTTTTGAACTTAATATAAAAGGGATAAGGATTTTGTACATTTGTGTGTTATTATTTTTTAAAATTTTCATACTTGGTTCTATTCCTTTTTTGGGAACCTCCTGGGAAGGAGCTAAACGTCCCCCCCTCCTCCTCCTCTTAAAGAAACTTATGAAGCCAGAGACAGATCACCACATTCCAAGAATAATTTAGTGATTAATTATATTTTTTGAGCGTTTATTGGTTTAAAACAACTTTTCATTCGAAACTTGCCTCAGATTTATAGAATTTGTTGAGTGAGTTATCTCTTCAAATCAATGTATGATTTATATATAAATTCTTGTAAATTAATAATGGTAGCATTGATTTCTATTTTCATTAGGTGCGGACAATAATCTGCAGCAACAGAGTGGAAGTCTAAAATTATCGACAAAAAAATAAAAAAGATTGTGAAATGATGCATTTTTTTTAATGTTAGCTAAATAAAACTAAAGTTTACTTTTACTTTACTGAAAATTAACATTTTTACTAACAAAAAGTTACTAAGCAGTTATTGTCCATACCATAATTGTATAGATTATTTACAATTTTTTTAATCATGTGGGTTAAAAAAAGCTTATCAAATTTTAAAATTTATGTTCATGGAGCTTTGGAGCTTATAACTGTAACAGTTAAACCAAAAATATATATATATATTACCATACTCATCTAGGTGAAAGAAAATTCGAGACAATTTTGAGTTGATGAGTCATTAAAAATTGTCTGCATCACAGAAATTTTATTTTAATAATTTTATGAACTATAACAAAAAGGTTTTCTTTCCAAATGTAACAGAACAATCAACTTTAATTATATTTTTTGAATCATAAACAGGTTCATAATAAACCCTCAAATAAATCAGCTATAATTTTGGAAAGTTTTTGTCACACTAACTTTGAATTTAAAAAGTAACACAACTTCCCTAATATAATCATAATTTGTATAAATAGTGGAAAAGTGAACTATGAAAAAGCGACATGCATTATTTTTTTTAAAGGAGGGCCCTAAGTTGTTCAGCCGCCACTGGTTCTTTGGCATCATAAAATAAAAATATTAATAAGGTAGATGCTCAGTAGTGGGCCACTTAATTTTTAAGTTGTAAAACAAAAGATTCCAACATGCAATGAAGTCAAGTGATCTGCCTCTGGTAGAGCTGAAACCATATCAAGCTAAATACCAAAGGCACATTTGCTTTTAACTTTCACTGTTTAGTTTGGAGCTAGAAAGTTTGTTGCTGAGGTTGGTCTCTGAGAGAAGCATTTTTTAACTATTCTTGTGATTTCTGTAAGAGGTAACTCTTCATTCAATATTTTTAGCATACATTATGTTTGTTTTTAAGAATGAATTGTTATTGATATTATTGATTATATATAATGAATGGCTATTATAAATATCTTTAAATTAAATAATATTGATAATTTATGGATAGTGAAGATTGCTAACTTTTGGATCATGTGTTTACTAATGCTCCAGTAGTGGGCCTAGGGCGGACTTAGTGCTGGGCACATGACTTTTCTCTGAATAGAACTGTTTTTAGATGTTTAATGAAGAAGGTTATATCTTACAAGTCTTTTATTTGAAGTTAGATTTGCTTTATTTTATCAGAACCAGTACGACATTTTTTGGTACACTAATGCACACTACTGGTAAACCCTGATAGACCCACTATTGGTACACTAATGGAACATTCTAACAATTACTTAAATAATAAATATTTATATGTACTGTTGAGGAAAAGACTAGTATTCAAGGAATTAGTTGGGCGCTGTAACGGGCAGACCAATAATAACATCGTCATTGCTTGACCATCAAAATTCTCATCACCATTTAAAAGGAGGCTCTTTTCTGGCTGCAGAGGCAGATGATAAAGAAAAAAAATTTATAACATAAATATCACGATTTAATATCCACTAATACCCCCCCAAAACAGAACTTAAAATGAAAGATCGATAATTTAGAATATACTTTTTTAATAAAAAAATTGGCTGTTAGAGAAAAATCGCAAATCTCATGTGACTACGAATCTATAAATAAAAGATTTCCCTACATCAAGCCACATTTTTTATTGCATTTTTTTTTATAGTAGTATAATGTTAATGTATTTAATTATTATTACTATATATAATAATTTATTCTTTTTTTATTTTTCATAATTGACAAATCTAGGGGCTATTTTGATTTTACTTGGTACTAAATTGTTATGCCCACTACTTGGTAATCAAAAGTTTTATGCTTGTCAATTACTCAAAGTTGCTATACTTCGGTGCATAAAGTGATCCTAAGTTTTTTAATTTTTTTTAAAAATTATATTCTTATTTTTTGATATTTCGGTAGATTATTATTTTAGATAAAAGTTTAACATAACACATAAAAATATAGTCTGCAGAAACTTCTCAAGTTTAGATAATCATTAGAAATACTATAACGTGACCCCTATACACAAGACATTTACCTACTGGTGTATTTTTTGATATCCGTATGTACCTATTGCCAAAATGCTTTCACTAAAATCTATTGGCCATCTTTTTTATTAAAAAAAAACACAATTTATTTGAACAACAAATTTTTCATCATGTACACACATCAAATCTGTTTGTATATTCATCAAGATTATCGAAATTCATCCTCGTAAGACCGCACTGCTCGGTTTCTATCGTATCGGCATAGGAAACTCATCCGATATCGTGATCGGTGATCTATGGCCGTGAAGTACATTTCAGAGAATTCAATGAAAATTCATCCCTATCCGATAAGAATCTTCGTTCATCGGCGAATCAATTTTGAAGTCGGGTTTCGATGAAAACGCTCAAATGAGCCGATGATTTTTATACTAAGTTACTTCAGAACTGCCTAGGAGGTTATGATTCTTTGCAAATAACACTGAAGAACAAGCAAAAATTTATTTCATTTGCCAATGAAAGTTTAGCGTTTTCAAGTTATCTTATCTGTGATTACAAAATAAGTTTTCTTTTGCCTATAATTGCTTCTTATTTTTTAAATAATATTATTGAATCTTTCAAGCGTGTCTGCAGTAATGTCGGCAGAAAAGAGATACACATTTTTTCATGTACTTATGCGCGGAAAATTTGCGAATTGGTACGAGAAATGTCACGAGGAAAAATTTAATTAAATGTATCGATATCTACCACCTCCCGCATTGGCTTAAATGCCTAAAATGTTAAAAATTAGACTATTTCATTATTTTAAACTTTTCTTGATTTCTTTATTATAACATAGCTGTATTAAGTATTCAACTTCTTAAGTTCAATTTTCTTTTCTGAAAATCAGTATAAAATTTACCTACAGATCCTTACAAACGGTTGATCAAAAATATTTATAATTCTTCAATTTGTGATTTTTAGTTCTTAATCAACACCTATAATCTTTACAATCATTTCATCTATAGAATCAAACAGGTCAAGTATATGCATGCATGTGAAAGCTTATTTAAGTCACAAAGATATCAAATTTATTTATTTTCTTTGTTTAGGGTAACGCCTGTAAATACTATGCTTCAAAAAAACTAGAATATTGTTTGTTTGTTCAAGACTATCGCAAGAACACAGAAAGAAGCAAATGTTAGCGCCTTTAAGAAGGCTGGCTATCAGGGATATCAAGAAATGGAACAAACACCTTATCAAGGGATGAGGTGAATATGTTGGCAGATTACTGCAACTCAATGAGTAGACTTCCATTTAAGGTAGAGAAGGAAAATATTGAAAGGGATTTTCATGAATTATGAGCCGAACTTATTTTTTCATTAAATTGGACATAATACAATAATACTTCTCACTATTGAATAAAATTTAAACCTTTTCATTATAAATCAAATATTTATTTGCGGTCTTCTCTTCATTGCCTTGTAAATAAAGGAAATGCCTAATGGATTTCAATCGCCTTTTTTTTATTTCATATTTTCTGTCATAAATCTGCGGATAGAGTCCACGTATCAAATATATTAAAATATTTTTCTTTTTGTTTGCTATACGTATTAATTTTTTTATCCAAGAACATGCGTCACGCCATTTATTGTCAATCAATATTAAATTTTAGACACGAAGATGAAATGAGTTGACTCCGACACATTTACAATTAGATGTTACGTGAGCACAGGCGTTTCTTGACTCCATTAGAACGTTCTGCAGACACTTAGACGAATATGTGCAAAGCCATTTAAGACACAGTTAAAATATCAATCACAATTTATAATAGTTCAAATTGCTGTTAAGGAAACCAGTTATAACAATTATATAAGGAGATCAAAGTTGAAATTATATTCCCGAAGAAAAGGTGAGTTGCCGAAGGTGGCTAGTATTTAATAAAAGAGAATAATGTGTTGTAAGGTGTGTGTGTGTGCGTCGGAGCTCTACAAAAGAAGACTGCTGGACCTACGGCTACGAAATTTTGCTCAAATCTACTTTTTTTGATTATGTGAGTTGTACTCCTCAGGTCAGTTTCTTTATTTATTAGATTTTTAACTAATTAAACAGTAAATTTAACGTTTTTCAAGTGATAACTTTCAGATGTTATTATGGCAAATCTGGGATTTTTTTCATCTGAGCTACTTAAAAGAACACGGGCTCAAGTACTATCAAAATTTGAGTTTAAATTGCTTTCCTGTAAACTGATCCATGAATAGTAATTATGCAACAGAGTTCAATTCAAATGATATTCCCCGGCGAATAATGCTTGATCGACGAAGGCGGCTGGTATATATATCATATATATATATATATATATATAATATATATATATATATAATAATATATATATATATATATGCTCTATATATATATATATATATTTTCTCTTCTATATTCTATATATATATATATATATATATATATATATATATATAAACTTCTTATAGCATGTATATATATATTGATATTATATCTCATTATTATCAAATTCAGTAGATTGATGATATTATAAGACATTATTATTGGTATTGTGCGTATTATTGTGTGTGTGGTGTTGTGTGTGGATATAAAAAGTACAAAGATTACAAAAATGAGAAACTGTAATATATTAAATCAAATGTATACTCACCTGCATAGCTAATTAACGACTGGAGGTTTTTTGTTTGTCTGTTTTATTGCAGTAACGCGCGGGAAATAATCAAGGAATATGATGACTAGAACACAGAGACAGTATTTTGTTGGCCTTCCTTGGAGCGGCGATTGAGGGTCAAAAGAATGAGGGAGCAAGGAATTTACTGATATTTAAAGTAGCCGCAGGAATATAGGGGTAAACAACAAATTTTAAACACAATGTTACAAAATTAAGCTAGCTTTCCGAAACTATTGTCTTTTATCATTCCCTAGTTTTAAACAGCTAAAAATGAAATGACAATTCAGTTTCAAGTAAGGGGTTATAATTTTTTTTACACAGTTGACGCGATTATGTTTTTAGGTGTACAGGTTTAAAATATTATTCACCTTTTGGAAAATATTTTCAACGGGATCAGATTTCGTAATGAAGATTTTCATATTAAAAATCGTTATCTCAATAGAACGCAACGCAGAAATTCGCAGCAAAAGATAAATGCAATAATTGTTGTATTATAATCCCTGATTTCCTTTGAAATAAAACAAAGAAACTTTAATATTAGATTTTTTATCCTTATTATACTAAGGTGTTGACATTATAATAATACTTTAAAACATATAATTATAATTTATGTATAGAAGATTTCTATCATAAGTATTTGTGTCTTAAATTTCAAGGAGCAAAAGCTTATTCATACAGTATTAATAGTGCAATAGTAATCCACTACGTCTTTTTTATAATATACACAGTGTGTCCCCGCTCTTATCGAATCACAACCAATAATAATTTCTAAACCAGAATTGGACACAGACACTAGTTCCAATGGAAACATGACTTGCCAGTGACGGAAATCCATTATATATATTTTAATATTGTATTTAAGGTCCAATAAATGTATTTCTAAAAAGGTTGAATTCAATTTTTTATCTCATGACCCCAATCATATCAGTCATGTTTAGTAAAGATAGGTGGCACCTGAAAGAAAACTCCATTCTTTTACTCTAAAATTCAGTCAGTTATAGCTATTTAACCTAAATGGGGAGTCGATTTTTAAATTAATTTTATATAAGAATTTGAAATGAGTAATCTTGAGGAAAATTAAAATATCATTATGAATTTTTATCGGTTTATATATTCAATAGAAAAATATAAAGTAGCAGTTCAAATTTGTACCTGAATTATAATAGAAATATATACAGCTTCTTCGATAGAAAAACCTTAATATTTGTTGGCAACTGATAAACAATGACAGTGAAGATAATTTATGTGTTTCGTAATTAGGTTTCTTTGCATAACACATTTGACAAAGTAGAAAGTAAACATTAGCAGGAATATTAACAATAGACGACCTTTTAATATTCAAAATGTCACTCAAATGAAATATAAAGCTCTCCATATAAATGGAAAATTAAAAGAAATTAAGAATAACTTATGTGTAGCTGGAATTTTCAATGTGCGAGAAGAAGGATTTAAATTTTCATAGTTCCCATTATTGTAGCTAGCTGTTTGTGACGTATAAGATGTAATTATCTTTTGAATTTAGAAAATAAAGATATTCTTTCTTTTCCCTTTTGAGTAGTTGAATTCCCCTAATTTTCCTTACTGAAATATCATTACAACATCAAACACAAAGTGTAAAATATTTTTTTTGTAAATTGAATGCAAAATTATTCATAGCCCTATGAAATCAAACTCTGCAAATTGAAATTTTTGCTTTATGACAAAAAAAAAATTAGACAGAAGAAATAAAATAGAAGAAAAGATAATTAAAAAATAATAAGATATTTAAAATATTCTCAAAGTGAATTACCTCCTCGTAAGTATTCAAAAGATCTTAGACATAATAACACCAAAGCATAATGTCAAGTTGCAAACGAGCAGTTCAGGTCTCTCTCTGAGCCGCGAATTTTTGTAAAATTCATCTGAATAGTGATTTTTTGACGTTTATAACTGTCAATATCAGAATTCTCTACAACTTATGGCCCTTTTTTTTTATCGTAAGTTTCAGGTTGTCACAAATTTTTTTCCTAAATATGAATGATAGGACACGGGGACAGTATAAAAATTAAATTCATTCTTTTTTAAATATATGTTATTGACTCAAACAACGGAAAATATAATTCTTCCCCTCATTTAAAACATTTCCTATTGGAAAAATATGTCTATCTCTAATGGTGTAGAAATTAACTATTGGGCCACGATAAAAGTGGACATCCTGTATATTTTGAGAAAAAAATTATGTCGAATACTATTTTGCATAATGATTCCTATATGTTTTTAAAGAAAACAATATGAATTCATCGAGATTTCCAGATTATGGATTTCTAAATATTTAATGGAAAATAATAATTTACCAATATTACTAAAAATTGACAAGCTCATTATGATTTTGTTGCAACGGCGAGATGCAATACAGCAACGGTTTTCTATACCACTCTGTCATTATAACTCAGTTTAAGAAGTATGTATATATATGGACTGCATTTTTTAGATTTTGTGATATAAAGGGTGACACTTCGCCCACTGATAATGGGGATGGAAACTACATAGTAATACACAAATACTTCAATATCGAATTATTAGATAAAGAATTGAAATTATGTGAAACCTATAAACTAAATTAAGAAAATTTCACTACTGAGCGAAGAAAATTGGATCCCGTAATGAAAACAATAACCTACCACATATTGGTTATCTCTCCAAGTTTTATGGGAAAAACTATAGGATTTAGATATAGCACTAATAATTATATGAACAAACCTGGAATTATTTTCTCCAAATATCTTAATATTATCCTCAAAATTATAGAACAAAAAACATTTTACTCGAATAATAAAAAAACAGTAATAAGGTTATTAATTTCCTCAAGAATAATTAAATAAATAGAATAGAACTTATGATTTCTAAGATGATTTCACGAGTATTCTATTAGATAAACTATATGAAATTTAAATGAACGAATTCAATAACTGAAAAATATTATTAATGTAACTTTCTGAAAGGATCTAACGAACTATTGCATTTACAGTAACTTTATTTTCAAGACAGAAAACAACTTTCAGAAAATAAAAGGCATTCCACAGAGAACCAGCTACTCATCTACATACCAATCGTTTTCTATACTTTTATGAAAGGACTTTCGTTTTAAATTGTAATTCCGGTTTCAGATATATTTATGACCTAATTCTAGTTAACTATAAAGATTTCAACACGATCAGTATTATTCTTTATCCTGATGAATTCAAATAAAACAAAACCAGTAACTACTATGATAAAGTAATTTTTCTAGATTTAATTATTGATTTCAGAAACACTTTAAAGATAAATGTTTATGCCAAACGAAGGAATTTAATCTTAATTTAATAGATATATTTTTCTGAGATTCTAATATATCTTTCAATGCCGATATTTTCTTAATCTTAACGGTAGCGAAAAGGAATTTTTAATTAAGCTGCCCGATATATCTGACTTTGATATTATGAAACAAAAATTATGCAGATACGAGCATTTGCATTTAAAAATTAATTGATGCAAATACTCATATTTTCTTTTATTTTTCATTGTATTGACTTAAAATTTTAATGCAACACCTCTTTAACACATTGTAAAGTATTCTTTAATATTTGTTTTAATTGATATGAAATTCTCCGTATAATAAGCTAAAACTATGTGGGAAAAATTTGGGATTTTTTTAAGAAAACCTTTTTATTTTCCCGAATATTCGTTCTGTTTTTACAAAATGCATGTAAATATTATGCACTTCAAACGAAATCATTGATAAATGTTTCATCCCGTTATCAGTTTTCTATGAAACGGGATAAGTAGAAATTCCTTTTCGTTTTAATTACTTTCTGGTCGCCCCCCTAAATACGGTCCTGACGAGATTTTCACTGCAATAGGTGAGCTCAGACTACTGTAAGTCCCACGGCTCTCCGCAACTGATTGAGAACCATTGTACTCATATTTGTCACATTTTAAGAATTGTGCTAAACTTTTGCACACCAGTGTACCTCCTAGAGAGTCAAATTGCCTTGTTCTGCTTCTCTACAAACAATGCTGTCTTCACAATTAATAACAATATCGGCTAAACTTTGTAAAAATGCCAAGAAGAGAAGATCTTAGATTTTTTTATTTGGTAGGAGCGAGATCTAATGTTCACAGATAGTAGAAATTATATTCAACAAATTTTTAAAAATTGTTTTAAAAAATGCTTTTTTAAAATAACACATTTAGCAATGTAAAATGGATAGCAATATTTAGAAAGAATTATTATTATATTTATATAATTATATTATCTAAATTTTTTATGGTTTTATAAATAATTTAAGCTCAGTGATATCTTATTCCAGAAACCCATCAAAATTGTTTTGCATTCTAAGAGGAAAAGAGTCTGTTCTCTTTTTAAATATGGAAACTGTGAAAGCAGCAATTTACTGAAATTTCTTTCTAGAAACTAAAATATTTTTGGATCCCGTTTCCAAACGTGTTATCTTACTTATATCTCCATTGAAACGTTCTATTTGTTATTTCCTTAAAGAAAAAATAGGTCATTATTTAATTTCATGAAATTTTTAGTTTGGGAAAATATAGTTATGAGCTTTATTAAATCTAAACATGAAAACTTGCATACAGAGAGAAAACAAATTAAATACAACAATAATAAGTGTTCAAATGAGACTCACCATCTACAGAACGGTTTGTCACTGCAGAGACACTATTTATTAAATTAATAACAATTATAAAAATAAATAAATAAAGCATTATATCTCGTGTCCTGATTTCCATTGCAAAAAAATGACTCAGACTACTGTAAGTTCTACGGCTCTCCGCAACTGATTGCGAACTATTGTACTACTGAGAAAGAAGTTCACTCAACGATTCAGATCGTATGAGTGAGAGCCGACGCTTGTAGTTAAACAATCTTTAAATTTCCGCGCATCACAAAACGAGCGGGCCTTTCTGCGCATGCGCAGCTCAAAGCAATGAGTCCGGAAAAGGATAGAGAGAAAAGAGATATACCCTTCAAGTCGAATTTGTTGATAGACTGATGAGAGAGCCGTAAAATAGAAAAGGGTGACATCTCGCGGTACTTTTCTAACAGTATAAAAATAACAATGTAACGGTAATTTTAAGTTGAAAGAAATGTTGTAGCTTATTTTTCAGGAATCAGAATGTTTAATAAAATTAAGTAGAAGATTGAAAGCCGTACTTGTGTAAAGAATTAGCTTTTCATCTATTCCATCATCCGAAGATCTGAAAACATTTAATTTTGTTTAAATCAGTGCATACATTCATTATAAAGGGTGACCCAAAAAAGAGGAACATGCATTTATTTCCTTAAATATTGCACAGAAACATATACTTCCAATTACAAAGTTTCGTCAAATAAGGTAGGAATTTGTCTGAAAGCACTTTGGCTTCTGTGGAAGTTGAAAATAGAAGGTTAAGAAAATTATATTTTTAAACGTGCCACATAGAGCAAAAGTGTCGAAGAGTGAAATGTTCCTCTTACACTCTTCTATGCATAAACTAAGTTTCAAAATTCTATCTGCAAAACTTAGATATATGTTAATTTATAAATTTCAAGGACCTGCTCACAAATTTATATGGAGATGTTTTTTGCAGAAGAGCAAATTTATTCAACACAGGGAAACAGCGAAATGCAAATTTTTGTCAGGTAGTATATCAGTCAATCATCACGGATTGAAAATAAATTGCCAATGACACATACTGTTGCTCAGTTTCATTTGCAGATAGTAGCGACTATCGACTTGATAAAGAATGGAAGGATAACTTGAGAAAATGAAAATTTGAAGTATAAAAGTAAAATAGCCTAATATTGAACCAGAATTTGTGCGTATTATTAAGGTTTATCTAAAAGCAGCGACGACTTGTCCTTTATGTCTGCATAGTTGCAGAACTCACTAAAATTATTTTAAAAATTAATATTTTTGTTTTTTATTCTTATTTGCTTGCTTCTCAACTCTGAGAGTTCGATTATTAACGGAAAAAGATAAAAATATCTCATTCAATAAATGACGAAAATACTTTACGTTAAAATCTGTATTCATAACTATATACAATTACCAACATTTGAACATAATTAACCATTAATAAAAAATGTATGTTGCAGTAAAGATATAGCAAGTTGCAAGCATTGTACAGCGAAGAATTAAAATACAAGCAAACCAACAGGAAGGAATGACGGCTAGAAGCTAATACGATGCCAAATACAATGCGAACTTAAATACTACAAACCAGGAACAAGTAGCGCCGCTTAACGGAGACGATAAACTAAGCATGCAGATCAATAGGAAAATATATTAACACTAAAATACATGAAATAAGGCAATAGGATGTGGAACATAAACTCCCACCCCCTGTCAAGATTTATTCTTGACAGGTAATGATGAAGAGTTAATTCAATATTAAATATTGTTCTTTAACCAATAAGTCCTATATAAAGTTTCTATATTGCCCGGAAAAAAAGGAGTCATCGTAAAGACTTTTAACTAGAAGACTGGAGATCTGATGTTGGAACTCTCACTCCCTTTTGGCTTGAACGAAGGTCAGGAAAACTCATGTCCGAAAGAAGATTAATTAGTTTCACAGTTAGCCCTTTTATTAGCCCACTAGCTGTTACCCACGACTTCGTGCGCGAAGAATTTGAATTGTTAATTTTTTTAAATTCACGAATGTAAATGTTTCGTTATATGTAGAAAGGGAAAATTAAAATTTCTGACGGTTGATAATACAGAATTGGACGACTAACAGGAGTGTACTGTACATGTGTCTGCTGTCATAGTTAGGTAAATTGCTTATATAGGCTAACACACTTTTGTATACTACGGTTCTTGTTTCACGTACTTTGCACTGATGTAGAGATTTAGTGGCCTGGATTCACGCGAACATGCCAAATATGGTTGCTAATTCAAAAAATATGGTTTTTCCAAATGTGCGCCTGCCCTTTGATTGTCTGACCCAGAGCCTGGCAAATGCTAATTTTAAAGGGAATTGTTACCTTCTGAACTGGGATTGTAAATCCTTCGGTATTATCGGAATGAGTAGAATTTAGCACTCTCTCCTCTCGCTATGCCAGTCCTATTAGTAGCTAGCAAGACTTTTGGTCCTAAGAGTGTAATATGAAACCGTGTGCCAATTTCGTATTCTCGGTGCATCGAGGTTACGTATGAATAGTTTTGGCACACCGAATATTAATCTCAGCTTGTCGTAAGGTATCCCTAACAATTCTATGCGGTTGAAGAACTCTACAGGATATGATTTTACTTGTTATTGTCTATTACCGTATACAGATAGATATTCTGTAATACATCCCGCCATTTGTGAAGTATTTTTTTCATTTATCTCATATAAACTTTTATTAGTCAGTGCCAAAATTACCCATTCAACAACCAATCTCTATTCCTCTTATTAGCTTGTAAGGCAGGTAAACCTTGCTTATCAATTCCTCTGTACTGTGAACAATTTTGAAAAATTCTCAATTTAATACGCTGTTTGAACCTCTAGCAATCGCCAAATTTATTTGGCAACTGTATCAAGCGCCAAGTTCTTTCTTTAGTAAACAAAACATTGAATTCCGTGTTGTTTGGGTTTATGCAAGCCTTTCTATTTAAATCGATTAAGAAAAGCTCTTAAAGCATTAAAATTGGAAATGGAACTATTGTAATTAGCTAAATCGTTTGGTTTAGAATTTAACCGCCACTGATTATCCAAATCGTTTGGTTACAAATTTAACTGCCAAACAGATCTTGGATGTCGTTAAAAAGAACGATAAAGAATAATTTTGTCAACCTTTCCACTAAAGTAGGCTCTTATTTTAAGTGAACATTGAACGATATTTTCCTTTAGTTATAATTAACTTGAGTTTTTAAATTTTAAACTAAAAACTCTTGAAACTATATCGTATCTATCATTAGATTTCTGTCCTGGCGTCTATTTTTCAGTTATTGTTCCACAAATTAATTATTTATTTCTTTTCTCAGAAAGATCACGTGATGCTTGACTTTAAAAATAAGTTATTTCAGAAGCTTGCGCTTTTCTGAAGGATCACGAGGCAGTTGATTTTGTTTACGCATTCCTTAAGGATCACGTGACAGTTGATTGAAAATAAAGTAGCATTATTCATCGTAAATCGCTGAGTCAATGTTCCTTCTTTGTTAATTATTTAATTGTTGTCTGTAGTCAAAAATAATGAATTCAACATGATGTCACCTACCTTATGTCCGTTCTTGTGTTTCAAGCTACAATTCTGTAAATTTTCATCCAAATTAGTTTGGTAGTTTGGCCGTGAAAGCCTTACAAACATACAGACAGACACACTTTCACATTTATTATATTACTAGCTGTTACCCGCGACTTCGTGAGCGAAGAATTTGAATTATTAAGTTTTATTAATTCACGAATGTAAATGTGTCGTTACATGTTGAAACCGGAAATTAAACGTTTCGATGGTTGATAATACATAATTGGATGACTAACAGGGGTGTCTGCTGTTATAGTTAGGTAATTTGTTTATCTATGCTAACACACTTT